>JAJGRW010000050.1:6481405-6511359 GCA_025461045.1 Carex parvula | reverse complement strand
ACGACTAGAGTTGCAAAGAGCTTATTGTGCTACTAGTGGTAAAATATATCTTTAATTTATTTTACAAATAGAGATCTTAATTCGGGTAAAAATTAAAATTGAATTGTAATTAACCCTATATCTTACATGAGGTCAATTTGGGTCCGATGCCCATTGGACTCAAAGTGAGTTCGATGGGTTCGATGACCGTCAATCTGTTTTAAGATTCGCGCCCACAACTTTCGTGTCTGCTTTAAAATTTGTGCACACGACTTAAAGCAGATCGGACAGTCCCGAAACTCATCGGACTCAAACTTGAGTCCGATGGGCATCGGACCCAAGCTGCTCTCATCCTACATGAATTTCCAACATAGACTTCTTTAATTCAGTTATGGAGCACTAGATCTAGTCTCTCAATAATTACGAATTATCCACTCAAATTCTTAGACAAAGTACACCACAATTTATGAGAAAAAAATTATTAATTAATTTTGATTGTCCGACCAATCAAGAATAAGTGAAAAATGTTTTCTATGATTTTAAGAGTACTTGTCAATTTTAGTAACAAAATAATATATCTGGATATAATAAAATTACTTTTATACCCTTGTTATTTTATTTCAGAAAATCTCCATGACATATCATAACCACCGATGAAATAAATATGAATCATACAACAAAAAATTAATGTAATTGGAGCAATATTCAAATTTTTTTTCTAAAAAAAAGAAAAGTGGCATTCTTTAAATGAGAAATTAATGTCATCTCTTTTGTTCTAGAAAAGAGAAAAGTGTCATTCATTATTGATTCTTTGTTGCATATGAAAAAGAGTTATATTGGTTTCGTCATTGCTAATAGTTATTATATATTCAATTGTGAAGAAATCTGAAAATTTTAGCAGAATAATAGATGTAGCAACTAACAATGAAATTATTTCTACAATAAAATTACAAATTTTTGAACAAAAATATGATATTCGCAAAAGTTAGTGGTATCTAGTGAAGAAAATTAGTTATGTTGCCAGTTTCGTCACGACACGTCATGTTACGTGTGTCAGTTATGTGAATCGCGTGACATGACTGTTTTTCATTATTTTAGTCACGTCACATCATGAAATTAATCTGATCACGTCACACCAAGTCACACATTACTGTAATGATTAAATTTTTCAACATTATTTCTTAATTATAATTTATTTTGTAATAGTTTATTATTTTTTATATCTATTTTTGTTAATATCTATGAACTATATTAAAACCTGAAAAAAATAATTAAACATGATAAGTCATGTCATGTTTGATCACGTCACGTGTGATCATGACGTGACCACATGTGGCATAACAATCTGTATGATTTTTTTTATCATTTTAGTCATGCCACGTCAAATCACGTAACGTCACGTAAAAATAAATTTTAATTACATATTGTGTCGTGACGTGGTTTGTTATGTTTTCCTTCACTAGTGGTATCATTTGGCATCAATAACGGTCATATCCCTGCACACTGATAAGCTTGTTGATATGTTGCTTCTTCTATGTACAGGAACTCATATGCTTCGCAGAAAGAAAACACAATAATAAAATTAACTTTATTTTAAATTAATATACAACCTCAGTCATATTCTTTTAATTTATTTCTTACTACAAGATTATAGGCACTTTGCACTAGCTACACTAAATCCGGGTTTTTAAATTGAGAGATTACCATTAACCCTTAGGTTAGGGAATTCAGATCCTCCCCGGTACCGTAACAGGAAATCTTTTACAATTACTTGATCTGGACCGTTTTTTTTTAACTTGGCACGAATCTCAAAGCTCAATAATACTGCCCCTCCGTCAGCCCGAATCTCAAACCATAAAGTGAAGGGAATCTTTTACAGTAATGGAGAGGATACTTGTCCTAGGTTAGGTGGGACCGTTTGTCATATTCAACTTCTTTTTCTGAGGAATAGCATATCATTATCACAACTGTGCGTTATAAAAACAAGCCTTGTACATTAAAATTGACTTTAACTCTTAAATCTTCTCATACTCAAACCAAAATGCTCATAGAATTATTGGCAGTATTTCTGATAGCATTACTAGGCTGGGCATATAATTTCATAAAACCGCCGCCTCCTTTGATATGCGGCAGCCCTGGTGGACCACCCATTACCGCTCCGCGCATAAAGCTGAAAGATGGAAGGTATCTTGCATATAGAGAAACAGGAGTACCAAAAGAGAAGGCCAAGTATAAAATTGTGCTTGTTCATGGCTTTGATAGTGACAAAGGTGAACCCGATGACCCTCCCTCGGCATCCCAGGTCAGATTAAGCTACTAAAATCAAAACTCAAATTTGAAATAAGAAAAAAAAAATAAGTTGTTAGTAGAGAGAGAAGAATCATAATATGAGTAGAACTAGGGTGTTCTTAAGCTCATCAAGTCCCTTTTGAGTTTAATTCAAAAACATATCAAATTGGTTTCAAACGATGTATTCAAACCGTTGAAATCGATTACTTCACGAGTAATGTGTTTACATGTAAAATTTATAAATTTTCGAACTAATTTAATATAAAGTCAAGCAGTAAAAAAAAAAATTATAAATTAATTTTAATGTATTCATTTTTCATCATTTTTTTACCACTTGACATGTAAATTCATCACTCGTGAAGTAGTTTGAAAATTATATTAAATTAGTTTGAAAATTTATAAATTTGACATATAAACTCATCACTCGTGAAGTATATCGGTTTCAACAGTTTGAATGCGTAACTTAAAGCCAATCCGATAGGTTTTTGAGTTAAGCTCACAAAGATACTTGGTGAGCTTAAGAACACTCTAGTTCTACTCTCATAATATATTCATAATTCATGATTCACAGGAATTGGTGGAAGAATTGGGGATTTGCTTTGTGTCATTTGACAGGGCCGGGTACGGGGAGAGTGACCCGAACCCGAAAAGAACAGTCAAGAGTGAATCAATGGACATAGATGAACTGGCAGAGCAGCTAGAGTTGGGTCCCAAATTCTATTTAATTGGGGGTTCAATGGGGGGATACCCAGCTTATAGCTGCCTCAAATACATTCCCCACAGGTAATAAATACCTCTTACTTTCTGTTCCATTATGGTATATAGTAGTCATAAATATCAGCTACTATCTAACTTACAGGTGCTTTCTATTTAGATATATTTTTTTCTTGCTTTGTGAGGATGTGGTCCTTTTAAAAATAGTAGTTATAAATTGTTGTTTGACATGAGTCTGTCAGTAACCTGTAACTTGTTCCAGATAAAAGGGTCCATTTCAGTGGCAATAGTATTCCAGATTGGTTGCCAGTACAAATGTAAAATATATTATCAGTACTGTAACTTCTGAAGTATGGTAAATTTTGATAGGTTACTTGGTGTTGCGCTGGTGGTGCCAGCAGTGAACTACTGGTGGCCTTCACTTCCTGCTGATCTATCAAAATCAGTGTTCAAGAAATTAGACATTGGAGATCAAATGGCATTTTGGGTGGCGCACAATTTACCGTTCCTATTTTACGGTTGGATGAAGCAAAAGTTGATTAAACCATCTCCAACTATTACTGGTGAAAGGTCCAGGGAAACACTCTCCAAATCAGATCTTGAGGTCCTTGAGATCATTGAGAAAAAGCAAAGTTCAACACAACGGTCTGATAAGGTTTGATTCTTTCCTCTCCCCTTCCCTCCACTATCAAATTTCATGAAATGCTAGCTAGGTTTGGTTGGTTTTCTAAATTTGAAGGCTTATGGGACAAAATGACAATTATGTATATCCATTTATTTTTTGTAAACAAATTTATTGGTGAATATGGCCACAAATTAAACTCATTGAGGATGAATACTGCTAATAAAAGCTTTTATAACTGTGAAACTAATAGGAGTGAGGCTATGGTAATATGCATATTACACAACGGCCCCGTGCTATGGACTCGTATCTTTTTTTTTTTAAGTCCAAATAGTCAATCTGAACCATTAAACATTCTCTCCATATTAAAATGTACTTGCAGACCAAATATTATATTTTTTAGAATTTCGTTACTATTTTCTTAGATAGATAGAAAATCACTTCATTTGAAAATTTCGGACCGTCCAACATCAGTGATTTTCTACCTATCTAACAAAATAGTAAAAAAATCATAACAAATGTAAAATTTGGCGGCCTCCAATTACATTTTCATATGGAGATCATGTTTAATGGTTCGGATCGACTATTCAAATTTTATAAATAGAGATATGAATCCTAGCACGGGTCAATCCGTAATATGCATATTACCTTAATCTCACTCAACTAATATTTCAAGTAAACTTGCATAATGCAGTATAAGAGGAAGACAAGACAACAGGGAATTCATGAATCTCTGTACCATGATGTGATGGTGGTGTTCAGTAACTGGGAATTTGATCCAACACATATTGAAAATCCATTCCCAAACAATGAAGGATCGGTGCATTTGTGGGCAGGAAGAGAAGATACATTATGTCAGGTTGAGATTCAGAGGTATATAGCGAAGAAGTTACCATGGATAAAATATCATGAGATACCAAATGGTGGTCACCTTTTCGATGCTATCGACGGCATGAAGGACAAAATAATTAAGGCACTTTTACTGGTAGAGGAGTCTGAGCATATATAGTGCATTCTATATATAATTTGAGATGCAGTATTACTGTTATTGTAATGTCTGTTATAATAATATGCTGTAAGCTATGACAGACAATAAGTGGCATACTATATAATGTCAAAAGATAAGTTAGATAAAATGTGATCGAGCTAATTATGATATAACTCATCACCAAAGTTAAAAGCAGCATAAATCAATCTGTGGAGTTGCTTTATTCATGTCGATCAATGGAGTGAAAAACACGCCAGCTTGGGTCCGATGGGTTTCGGGACCGTCCGATCCAGATTCGTGCGCACGAAATTTAAAGCAGACTCGAAAGTTGCGGACGCGAATCTTAAAGCAGATCTAATAGAGACAGCAAGTTAGTTAGCCATAACATATTATAGTTAGAGTTAGTTGCAACAGATTATGGTTAGAGTCAATGTAATAGGCTGTTAGAAATATGATTAGCATAGTGAATAACAGAGCCTATATATAGATGGATGTAATCACTTTGTAAACATACAATCAATACAATACCATTTCATTTCTACTTCTCTATGTTTTGTAATATGGTATCAGAGCTCTAGGTAGCGCTGGAATTAGGCTAACGCCTATTCCAGAAATTATGTCCCTATTCCCATCTTATTCTAGCTTATAAAAAAAAAAAAATCCAAAAATAAGCTTTTCTATTCCAGTCTAAATCTCTCTATTCTTCCCTATACTCAGAATCTCAGAATAACTCTTCTTATTCCTCATACATTCCCTATTCTCCTTATCCAAATCTCTCTCCACAGATATACTTCTTATCCTTCTCTATTCCTCATATCTTACTCCTCTCCCTGTTCCCTCTGTTCTCCAAGAATAAAAAGATCGGAACTTCAGTCTCACCACCACCGTGACAATA
The DNA here is from genome assembly GCA_025461045.1 of Carex parvula. Classification (NCBI taxonomy): domain Eukaryota; kingdom Viridiplantae; phylum Streptophyta; class Magnoliopsida; order Poales; family Cyperaceae; genus Carex; species Carex parvula. Next base: position 6,505,872 of record JAJGRW010000050.1, on the reverse strand, counting down.
ATCCTCACCAGAACAGTAGCAGCCGCCGATCAGGCCGCACTTGCACTAGTCTGCTGCGCCGAGCTCAGTCCTCACCGCTGTCTCACACCGGAGACATTCTTCCTCCGGTCCGATCTCTCCACCGATTGTTGAAAGCTACGACAGAGAACAGAAATTTGTGTCGCAAAAGTCGAGTCAGATCTGACACCGAGCATCTGACCAAATCGAGAGATAAGAAGATCGACAAACTCAACCACACCAGACAGAAGCCCCGCCGACGCATGATTCCCGTCGAGTAAGACGATCTGCCATGGACAGATCTGAGGAGCTTGATTTGGAGGCAGTGGAGCATATGATAATGCGATGGGAATCCACCTCAGCCTCCAGCTTCTCGCCTTATTCATCACTCCTCTTCTCAGCTAACAGCGTCAGGTCTCTGGGTCCAGTCCAATCTCTCATAACCGCCACCTATCATCACGCCTCCAAAACTCCGACACCGGTTGCTTCCTCTATTTTTAATGGCAAAGTCGTGCAAGGGTTCAGCCGAAACAGATTAAAAAAATAAATCAAGAACGGATCTGTTTTGCGGGTGCTGTGCTTCAATTATCTGATTTTTTTTTTCAATTTGCTTTTATTTTTTTTTGGGCTCATGTTGAAAGCCCACTACAAATTCTAATTTCTTTAATTTCTAAGCCCAATCCTTTCCAGACTTGCAAACCGCCGAGAACAAAAGAAATAATACCAAGCTCCAGGTCAATTCCTACCTGTCTTCTTCTACTCTTGAATCAAATTCCCCCAAATCCCTTCAAAATTCTCAAATTACATTTCCAAGCCGAACCAATGCCGGGCTCCTTTTCTCTTCTCTTCTTCTCAATCTCCACATTGCTTCTCACAAATGAGACAAGAGAGCAACAAAGCCTCTTGAAACCATGTACTTGTTACAAAGCCATGAGCTCTTCAATTTTCTTTTCTTTCTTTTATTTTTTATTTTTTCAAGAGGACTCAAACGAGCCTCTCAAGTACATGGAAGCATTTTTGAGCCTAAAGAGCTCCTTCTCTCCCTACATTCTTCTAACTTCAAGGAGATCCAAACTTGACGATTCAAATCGCAAGAACAATGGCATTGAGATTATGGCATCAATTTTCTTCTTTTCGGAGCAAGCTCAACATTGCTACCGCGCACCATGTTTCGCTTGAGGGGGCGTAATAGAGACAGCAAGTTAGTTAGCCATAACATATTATAGTTAGAGTTAGTTGCAACAGATTATGGTTAGAGTCAATGTAATAGGCTGTTAGAAATATGATTAGCATAGTGAATAACAGAGCCTATATATAGATGGATGTAATCACTTTGTAAACATACAATCAATACAATACCATTTCATTTCTACTTCTCTATGTTTTGTAATAAGATCGGACGGTCATCGAACCCAGTGAACGTCGCTCACTTTGAGTTCGATGGGTTTCGGACCCAAATTGACCTCGTGAAAAAAGCCCATTGCAAGTAGAAACCAAGCAATTTCCTAACTATGACAAAATCTTGGAAATAGAGGCGGAAGGTAATACAGGGATAGAAATGAAATGTAAGCTGCCAAGAGCAAAGAAGAAAGAATCAACAAATCATCTCCAAAGAAAAAAAAAAAGAATCTACAAATGTTCAAAAATGCAAAATTCCTTGCATTGATTGATTACGAAAGGATCAATACTTGCTCAGCCATGGATTAAGCCAGAACTTTAGATAGATTTTAGACCAATGACATAAATTTATTTTTTATAGCCACAAGTTAGATAAATTTCATGTGCCCTTTGTTCTACCCAGTCAAGTCATTTGTCATACAAACTGCACTTAGTAAAGATATAATATCAGAACAGATAATTGAAAGGTCATACCAAGAGGAAAGACATTTATTTGAAGAGCTTGTAACGGGTCCTTAATGGTCATGCTGCAATCTATAATCTACAGAATAAATCTCAAATGCTATTTGTGTGGCCAAAAAGCTGCCTCTATCCATCATATGTTTTTGCTTGCAATGTAGAAGAAGCTGCCTGACTTTTTTTTGAAATATGAGTTGGAATTAAGCCTACTAATACATTTCAAATCTCTATGTATTAATATAGAGAATTTTCTCACTTTGTTGGTTTCGAACTTATGACCTCTCATATAGAAATCATGTGCTTTTGTCACAAGACCAAAAACAAGTTCTTCAAACCTGCCACAACAACAGCTAGCTCTCAGTTTTAAGCTTTAACCTATCTTGGTGCATTGGAATGCCAGAAACAGCTATACTATTCAGGAGAATTGAGAGTTGACCAAATGAGATTATGGCCCAATCATTGACAATGCAGGGTGTACAAAAGATCTCATAGCACCTTATGAGTACCAACAGGGCCGATCTACATGGATTTGACCCCATTCAGTTTTAAAAAAATTGTACTTGTAAATAATTTTTATATAGTTAAGAGTACTAAAATGTTATGGGTACTGTAAAATTGACTCTCATGCTCATAATTAGTATAAAAAAATTTATATGATTTGTACAAAATCATTGTTTTTACAAAATCATTATTTTTCAGATACAAAATCACTATTTTTCAGAAAATTGTGTACCATCTAAAAACAATGATTTTGTACTTATCTTAAAAAATAGTAAAAAAATTTCAAAATTAAAATATAAAATTTGGTCTCCAATTATATTTTAACATAGATATCATGTTGAGCGATTCAGATCGTTTGTTTGAACTTTGAAATTGAAAAAAAATATGTTGAAGTACGATTGGAGCATGAAGCAATGAGAGAGCCCTCCTCCAAAGACAAATACAAAGAGTATCTTATTTATTAACGTAAGGGGTCCTTTAAATTCCCATTCTTATTGTAACCTCATTTCAGAAAATTTGTAAAGAGATTTACATGATTTATTGGGTGTAGTCTGTATATTTTTTCGAAAATAATATATATTTTTTTATTTAAAACCAGAGCGGTTTTTTTAAGGAAACTTCTAGGTCATTCAACAAATTTATTTATGTCAATAAAGTAATTCAAATTTTTTGAATTTATTTTCAGTAGGAATGTTGAAACGTTGAATAGGCAGGAGAATCATTGAACAATTCAATGTTTACTAGGCAGGAAAAATTGTTGACTTATTTGGTGTTTGGATTCATGCATGAACGCGGAATAATTGAATGTTGAATTATTTTAAGGAAACTTAGTGGAGGTCATTCAACAAATTTATTTATTGTCAATAAATTGATTTATTTTGTTATTTTTTTAATTTATTTTCAGTAAAAAAAGTTGAAACGTTGAATAGGCAGGAGAAACACTGAACAATTCAATGTTTACTAGACAGGAAAAAATGTTGAATTATTAAGTGTTGGAATTAATTTCCATTTATATAGTTGATTATTTCCGATTAATCGCTTGACGGTACCCTGTCTGTCCGACAAGCGCATACTGTTATTCACAACACTGGTACAAACGAAGTAGGACCATTAACAAACTTTTTTTTTTTTTTTTTTGCAAATCCTACGACGATTGCGATTATTAAATATATGGTACAAAAAGGATGTCATGCAACTTTCTAGTTTTGTATACTTGGAGATTGTTAAATAAATAAAATACTCTTTATGGCTATTTCATATTCATCGAACAATCTAAAAGAAATAGGATGTGTTTATTTTTATTTTATTCAAAAATTCGCATATTGTATTGGCTACTTGATATTGATCGGGACGGTCCAACAAATATTTTGTTTATATATGGATTGTTATTTTTTTTTTATAAATTTGCATACTTTAAAATGAACAAAGAAAATGTTACGCCATTTGATAACGATCACACAATACTGAAAAGAATTGAACCACTTGCGAGTAGGTCCGATGCTCTGGTTCGATGGGTTGAATCACAGTCGATTTGCTTTAAGATTCGTGCAGAACGCTTTAAAATTCGTGCGTGTTTGTTTCAATGTCGTGCGCACAAATCTTAAATTAGATCAGACGGTCATTGTGCTCGTTGAACCTAAAAGTAGGTCCGATGGGCATCAGACCTACTCCGTTCTCGAATTGAACACGGATTTTCATTTTTTTTTTTTAATTTATGGATTCCAAATTTGAAACTAATATATAGTTTTGGCTCTCTGACATTGGTCGAATTGTTAAAAAATAATCGTATCTATGCAAAGCTATTGATTTTTCATTATTCTTTAAATTTAAAGATTATAATTAATCGTAGATATTGATTAGATGTTATAAAAGCATATAGTATACATGAGTATTTTTTTTCAAAAAAAGATAAAAATTCACTACAAAATATACAATCAGAATTTACTAATTTATTTGTAATAATTTTATTTGATTTACAATTTTAATCGGATCCAAATGGCGAATCTACAATTAGCTCTAGAATGGTGTTATAATTATTTCAAAATAAATAATGATTGTTATAAATAATTATAATAATTATGATTGAATTTTTTTAAGAGTAATTATGACCGAATTTAATAGAATAATTTTAAATACTGAAGAATATAATATAATAAAATAAAAAAATATCACCATTCCACACACCGATTATCACCAAACTTTAAAAATCAAATAATTCATAAATAATTTCATACAGTAGTTCGATCATCTCGGAAGGTGTATAAGAGCACTTGAGAGTAGGTCCGATGGGCATCGGACCTACTCTCGTTCGATGGGTTTAATCACCGTCGATTTGCTTTAAGATTTGTGCGGAACGCTTTAAAATTCATGTGTGTTTGTTTCAATTGTCGTGCGCACAAATCTTAAATTAGATCGGACGGTTATCATGCTCGTTGAACCTAAAGTGGATCCGATGGGCATCGGACCTACTCCGTTCTTGTATAAGAGACAAGACGATAACTACAACTGCAACACAGCTGGAGTATTTTTTATCTATAGAAATTATTAAATACAGATGTACGGAAATAGAAAGAGTATCTCGTTTCCAACAAATATAGAAAGATCTAACTCAATGAGTCTGATCCAAGTTTATGAATCGGTCTCAATGGTCCAGATCCATCAATAACCTAATTTTCTATGACATCCATCAATAACCTAATTTTCTGTGACATCAATAACCTCAATGGTCTCAATGGTCCAGATGCCACAGAAAATCAAGTTATTGATGGATCTGGACCATTGAGACCGATCCATAAACTTGGATCGGACTCATTGAGTCAGATATTTCTATATTTGTTAAAAATGAGGCACTATTTCTGTTTTCGTACATCTGTATTTAGTAATTTCTATAGATAAGGGTGACAGGTGTGGAAATAATTTGTTGTTCCATTTTCACGTGCTTCCTAAAAAATAGATCAGCCTATTCCAATACTATTTCAATTTTTTCTATTGAAATAGCTTACTATTCCCGTATTCCGTTATTCGTACAATTGTCAAACTATTTTTCAATTTCCGTAAAATAACAAGAACCGCATATGTATTGTCAGTTTCTCACCATATATCAGTACTATTCTTGATTAATTCCTTCTATAAATTATCCACCAAAATTACCCAAAGCCCCAACGAGCAAATCATTGCACCATCAAACTAAAATCATAAAATTGAAGGGGTGATTAGGAAAAGCAAACCTCGTTCCTACCTCACTGTCACTATTATCTTCTCAGTTCTCAATTCTCATAAGTGATCAATAAACTTGAAGAAAAATGTTACAACTATTAGCAGCATTCCTGTTACTGCTAGCAACACCAGGTTGGGCACATAATATCACAAAATCGTCGCCTCCTTTGATACGCAGCAACCCCGGTGCACGCCACATCGCATCTCCGCGCATACAGCTGAGAGATGGAAGGTATCTTGCGTATAAAGAATACGGAGTGCCAAAAGAGAAGGCCAGGTATAAAATTGTCGTTGTTCATGGATTTGGTAGCAGTAAAGATGAAACCTTTCCTGTATCTCAGGTAATTTGACTAAGCTAAAGTCAAATTTAAGGTAGAAATAAGTAGAAAATAAAGAGGAATTGGAATTATTTTATTTGTGATGCACAGGAATTGGTAGAAGAACTGGGGATATGCTTTGTGTCATTTGACCGGGCCGGTATGGGGACAGCGACCCGAATCCGAAAAGAACTGTGAAGAGTGAATCCATGGACATAGATGAATTAGCACAGCAGTTGGAGTTGGGTTCAAAATTTTATCTTTTGGGGACCTCCATGGGGGCCTACTCTGCTTATAGCTGCCTCAAATATATTCCTCAGAGGTAAGCAGTACAGTATCATTACCTCATAATAACTGGAAAAATGTACTAGTCATTCTAGTTTAGGGCTGCTAATTGAACCGGTTTTGTCCATGAGTAACCGGGTTGAACACTTAAAAATGAAAGTTGAACGAGGTGTGATCCGAACTGAGCCCAATGTTCAGTTCAGTTCAATTTATTTTTATTTACGACCGAATCCGAACAGGACCTGAACAAAGTTCGGTTATGTTCATTCATCAGCCCGTTTGAGAAGCCCGTTTGAATATGCAAAATCTTAAAAGAGAAGGGGACAAAAGGAGAAAACTATATTTATTTGATTCTGATTCCTTTCTTTTTTCTTTTGAATTTATTTTACTTGCAATTTGATGTGAGACTTGTGACCTTCTCAGTTTAATAAAAGAATAAATGGTCTATTGCTATTACCAAAAAGTCAATACCAGTAACAGTATCCGTGCAGATTTGTAATGAATGGCAGAATACAAACATCACTACATCAGATTGATTTCTTATATTTCTCCTATTAAAGGGGTTAAAAGTATTTATTTGTTTATATTGATAGGTTAAGTGGTGTGGTGCTACTGGTCCCAGCAGTGAACTACTGGTGGCCCTCGCTTCCCGCTGATATGTCAGAATCGGCATTCAAGAATTGGATCCTCTATATCAACATCATTTTGGGTAGCGCACATTTACCATTCCCTGTATTGCGGTTGGATGAAGGATAACTTGTTTGGATCATCTCCAATTATTACTGAGAGTGTAATTCAGGAAACAACCTCCATACCAGATCTTGGGATCATTGAGCTGAACGCAAAGTTCAGCACACGATTCTGATGCGGTTAGGGTTCTTCTTTTTTTAATCTCCTATATATCCCCTTTTTTTTTAAATAATAATAATAATCTCCTTTATTTTTCCTACATCAAGTGTTCAAGGATTGTTCAACTGCTATAAATATGGAGTTTTATGGGGTAAATTAACAAACATGGAGGTTCAATTTATTTTCTGGTAAACGAAAAATTGGTAAATGTCTCCCAACATACACATCCCAAATCCTAAATCCTAAACCCTAAATAATTCAACTTTCGGCAGGCTAAGAGGAAGTCAACACAGGAAGGAGTTTACGAATCTTTATGCCGGGATGTGATGGTGGTGTCAGTAATTGGGAATTTGATCCGATACAGATGGAAAATCCATTTCCAAATAATGAAGGGTCAGTGCATCTATGGGCAAATGTCGAAGATATGATGTGTCAGGTTGAGATACAAAGGTACGTTGCAAAGAAATTGCCATGGGTCAGGTATCACGAGGTACCGCACGGTGGTCACACATTCTTTAGTACTATGGCTGGGGCGATAAATAATTCAGGCGCTATTTTAGGCGAGGGGGTAAAAGAACCGGTGCATATATGATGTATCATTAGGGCATGAGAGCAGGTTGGGTCCGATGAGTTTCGGGGACCGTCCGATCTGCTTTAAGATTACTGCGCACGAATTTAAAGTATACACGAAAATTGCAGGCGCGAATCTTAAAGCCGATCGGAACGGTTATCGAGCCGATCAAGACGGTTATCGAGCCCATCAAACTCACTTTGAGTCCGATGGGCATCGGACCCAAATGACCTCTTAGGGCATATGTGATTCGATGGCTTGATGCACCATAATCAATCCAGGACTTGTTTTGAAAATTTATTTATTTTAAATAAGACAAATTTACTTGTTTTATTTATAAAATTTGAATTATAAATTTCAATACTTGTCAAGAGCTAAATTATTTAATTATTGAAAAATATTCCAACACTTGCAATTGGAAAATTTGATATTTGAGATTAAACAAGTTTCAAGATAATTGATTGATCTTCACATCAAAATTTTGTAGGAATTCAATTTTAAATGTATTACTATTTTCTAGGATAGGTAAAAGAACAATGAATTTAAAATATTTAGACCATCCGATATGAATCGTTTTTTTACATACCAAAACTAATATAAAAAAACATCCTAAAATATGTAATATTTTATTTTTTTCGAGATTTCAATGCGAGGAATTGAATTGAGGGACTCATACGAGCATTTGAATGTCAAAAATTAAAATTTAAAGCAAAAGCATTATTTTTTTGAATAAAAAAGCAAAAGCATTATTCAAAATTTGTTAAGCATTGCACCATAGACTTAACTATTCCTGTTTCATACTTTTTTATTACTCACTTTAATAATTTTTCTTCACTTTAGTGAATGACTTTCTCTAAGTAGGATGACAAATTGCATGAACAAAATGAGTATTGTTTTTTAAATCCTCATTAATCCAATTTTTCTGAAGATATATCTTTAATACTTCACATAAAAAATGAGAGCGAGAGCAAACAAATTCTTAATCTATTGTTAGGAGAGGAAGATATTGCATAAACTAAGAGATTTATAATATGAGATGCATAAACTGATGTTACATATAGAGAATTGAATCTGAGACTTAACTAGCACTTAATTTGATGAATTTTGATGTTGTTCAGTTTGAGACAGAGGTATGTTTTACTGTGACAAATTTTCAGTTACAATTGCATTTAATCATTTGATCTGATTAATCACAATCAAAGAACATCTCCTCCAAGAGGTATCAGTGAAAACTGCTGGATAAGGGTACAGGTAAGAGTTATTTTGTACCCATTATTTATAAGTTAATTGATAAAACAATTAAATTATATACGATTGTTATGTATAACAATATAAACAATTGAAAATCTAGTCAAATTGAAATTTTTTTTATTAAGTATTTTACAAAAACTAGTCAAATTCATACCATTGAATTTTGTACCCATCTAGAAATAGTAAAAAATTCAAAAAAAATGTAAAATTTGATCTGGAAGCACATTTTATTGTGGAGATCATGTTCAGCGGTTTGGATCGACGATTTGGACTTTGAAAATCTAAATAATGGTTGTGGTAACTTTGTTGTAACTCAAAATTGTTGTAACTAGATCCCTCCTCATATATATATATATATATATATATAGAGTATGGTTAACGTGCTTCCTCTAGCATTTCGGTGAGGTGCTTCCGGAGGCATATCTTAGTGTTTGATGTTCAAACAACAAATTCAAACCGTTAGATGTTCAATCTATATTAAAATCTACCTGGAGACCAAATTTTACATTTTTTGGAATTTTTTTACTATTTATTAAGTCCTTTGAAAATTGCTGATCCGGGTGAACAGTAAAAATAGTGTAGACCATATGATCAGCAATTTTCAAAGTGGCTTAATAAATAGTAAAAATTCCAAAAAATGTAAAATTTGGTCTCCAAGTAGATTTTAATATAGTTTGAACATCTAACGGTTTGGATTTGTGTTTTGAACATCAAATATAAGATATGCCCCCGGAAGCACCTCGTTGAAATGCTAGAGGAAGCACGTTGGCCATACTCTCTCTCTCTCTCTCCTCTCTCTCTCTATATATATATATAATATATATATATATATATATATATATATAGCTAATTTGCTGCTGGCAGCATTTCGGCCAAGTGCTGCCAGCAGCAATCTGTCATTCTGATGTTCAAACAACCGATCTGAACCGTTCAACATGTTCTAAATATTGAAATGTGCTTGGAGACCAAATTTTACATATTTTGGAATTTTTTTACTATTTATTAAGCCACTTTGAAAATTCCAGATTATATGGTCCAGACTGTTTTTTACTGTTCACCCGGAACTGGAATTTTCAAAGTGGCTTAATAAATAGTAAAAAAATTCCAAAAAATGTAAAATTTGGTCTCCAAGCACATTTCATATTTATAATATGTTGAACGGTTCGGATCGGTTGTTTGAACATCAGAATGGCAGATTTGCTGCTGTCAGCACTTGGCCGAAATGCTGCCAGCAGCAATTAGCCATACTCTATATATAATATATAAGTAGAACTAGGTGCTCCTAAGCTCACCAAGCCCTTCCGTGAGCGCGACTCTAAAACCTATCAAATTGACTTCAAACGACATTTCCAAACCGTTAGATGTTCAATCTATATTAAATGTGCTTGGAGACCAAATTTTACATTTTTTGAAATTTTTTACTATTTATTAAGATGGTTTGAAAATCGCTGTTTTATTAAATTCTGCACCATAAAACAGATTTTCAAACCATCTTAATAAATAGTAAAAAAATTTCCAAAAAATGTAAATTTGGTCTCCAAGCACATTTAATATAGATTGAACATCTAACGGTTTGGAAATCGTTTGAAGTCAATTCGATAGGTTTTAGAGTCGCGCTCACGGAAGGGCTTGGTGAGCTTAGGAGCACCCTATTTCACTCTATATATATATATATAGAGTATGGCTAATTTGCTGCTGGCAGCATTTCGGCCAAGTGCTGACAGCAGCAAATCTGCCATTCTGATGTTCAAACAACCGATCCGAACCGTTCAACATATTATAATATTGAAATGTGCTTGGAGACCAAATTTTACATTTTTTGGAATTTTTTTACTATTTATTAAGCCACTTTGAAAATTCCAGTTCCGGGTGAACAGTAAAAACAGTCTGGACCATATAATCTGGAATTTTCAAAGTGGCTTAATAAATAGTAAAAAATTCCAAAATATGTAAAATTTGGTCTCCAAGCACATTTCAATATTTAGAACATGTTGAACGGTTCAGATCGGTTGTTTGAACATCAAATGACAGATTTGCTGCTGGCAGCACTTGGCCGAAATGCTGCCAGCAGCAAATTAGCTATACTATATATATATATATATATATATATATATATATATATATAGAGAGAGAGAGAGAGAGAGAGAGAGAGAGTATGGCCAACGTGCTTCCTCTAGCATTTCAACGAGGTGCTTCCGGGGCATATCTTCGTATTGATGTTCAAACACACAAATCCAAACCGTTAGATGTTCAAACTATATTAAAATCTACTGGAGACCAAATTTTACATTTTTTGGAATTTTTTTACTATTTATTAAGCCACTTTGAAAATTGCTGATCATATGGTCTACACTATTTTTACTGTTCACCCGGATCAGCAATTTTTCAAAGTGACTTAATAAATAGTAAAAAATCCAAAAAATGTAAAATTTGGTCTCCAGGTAGATTTGTAATATAGATTGAACAATCTAACGTTTGAATTTGTTGTTTGAACATCAAACACTAAGATATGCCTCCGGAAGCACCTCGCGAAATGCTAGAGGAAGCACGTTAACCATACTCTATATATATATATATATATATATATGAGGAGGGATCTAGTTACAACAATTTGAGTTACAACAAAGTTACCACAACCATTATTTAGATTTTCAAAGTCCAAATCGTCGATCCAAACCGCTGAACATGATCTCCACAATAAAATGTGCTTCCAGATCAAATTTACATTTTTTTGAATTTTTTTACTATTTATTAAGATGGGTACAAATTCAATGGTATGAATTGACTAGTTTTTGTAAAATACTTAATAAAAAAAAATTTCAATTTGACTAGATTTTCAATTGTTTATATTGTTATACATAAACAATCGTATATAATTTAATGTTTTTATCAATAACTTATAAATAATGGGTACAAAATAACTCTTACCTGTACCCTTATCCAGCAGTTTTACTGATACCTCTTGGAGGAGATGTTCTTTGATTGTGATTAATCAGATCAATGATTAATGCAATTGTAACTGAAAATTTGTCACAGTAAAACATACATCTGTCTCAAACTGAACAAACATCAAATTCATCAAATTAAGTGCTAGTTAAGTCTCAGATTCAATTCTCTATATGTAACATCAGTTATGCATCTCATATTATAAATCTCTTAGTTATGCAATATCTTCCTCTCCTAACAATAGATTAAGAATTTGTTTGCTCTTCGCTCTCCTTTTTTATGTGAAGTATTAAAGATATATCTTCAGAAAATTGGATAAATGAGGATTTTAAAAAACAATACTCATTTTGTTCATGCAATTTGTCATCCTACTTAGAGAAAAGTCATTCAATAAGTGAGAAAATTAGTAAAGTGAGTAATAAAAAAGTATGAAACAGGAATAGTTAAGTCTATGGTGCAATGCTTAACAAATTTTGAATAATGCTTTTTGCTTTTTTATTCAAAAAATAATGCTTTTGCTTTACATTTTATTTTTGACATTCAAATGCTCGGTATGAGTCCCTCAATTCAATTCCTCGCATTGAAATCTCGAAAAAATAAAATATTACATATTTTAGGATGTTTTTTTATATTAGTTTTTGGTATGTAAAAAACGATTCATATCGGCTGGTCTAAATATTTTAAATTCATTGTTCTTTACCTATCCTAGAAAATAGTAATACATTTAAAAATTGAATTCCTACAAAATTTTGATGTTGAAGATCAATCAATTATCTTGAAACTTGTTAATCTCAAATATCAAATTTTCCAATTGCAAGTGGTTGGAATATTTTTCAATAATTAAATAATTAGCTCTTGACAAGTATTGAAATTATAATTCAAATTTTATAAATAAAACCAAGTAAATTTGTCTTATTTAAATAAATAAATTTTCAAAACAAGTCGGATTGATATGGTGCATCAAGCCATCGAATCACATATGCCCTAAGAGTCAATTTGGTCCGATGCCATCGGACTCAAAGTGAGTTTGATGGGCTCGATAACGTCTGATCGGCTCGTAACCGTCCCCGATCGGCTTTAAGATTCGCGCCTGCAATTTTCGTGTATACTTTAAAATTCGTGCGCAGGAATCTTAAAGCAGATCGGACGGTCCCGAAACTCATCGGACCCAACCTGCTCTCATGCCCTAATGATACCTCATATATGCACCGGTTCTTTTACCCCCTCGCCTAAAAATAGCGCCTGAATTATTTTATCGCCCCAGCCATTAGTACTAAAGAATGTGTGACCACCGTGCGGTACCTCGTGATACCTGACCCATGGCAATTTCTTTGCAACGTACCTTTGTATCTCAACCTGACACATCATATCTTCGACATTTGCCCATAGATGCACTGACCCTTCATTATTTGGAAATGGATTTTCCATCTGTATCGGATCAAATTCCCAATTACTGAACACCACCATCACATCCCGGCATAAGATTCGTAAACTCCTTCCGTGTTGACTTCCTCTTAGCCTGCACGAAAGTTGACTTATTTAGGGTTTAGGATTAGGATTTGGGATGTGTATGTTGGGAGACATTTACCAATTCTTTCGTTTACCAGAAAATAAATTGAACCTCCATGTTTGTTAATTTACCCCATAAACTCCATATTTATAGCAGTTGAACAATCCTTGAACACTTGATGTAGGAAAATAAAGGAGATTATTATTATTATTTAAAAAAAAAGGGGATTATAGGAGATTAAAAAAAGAAGAACCCTACCGCATCAGAATCGTGTGCTGAACTTTGCTTCAGCTCAATGATCCCAAGATCTGGTATGGAGGTTGTTTCCTGAATTACACTCTCAGTAATAATTGGAGATGATCCAAACAAGTTATCCTTCATTCCAACCGCAATACAGGAATGGTAAATTGTGCGCTACCCAAATGATGTTTGATATAGAGGATCCAATTTCTTGAATGCCGATTCTGACATATCAGCGGGAAGCGAGGGCCACCAGTAGTTCACTGCTGGGACCAGTAGCACCACACCACTTAACCTATCAATATAAACAAATAAAATACTTTTAAACCCCTTAATAGGAGAAATATAAGAAATCAATCTGATGTAGTGATGTTGTATTATGCCCTTCATTACAAATCTGCACGGATACTGTTACTGGTATTGACTTTTTGGTAATAGCAATAGCACCATTTATTCTTTTATTAAACTGAGAAGGTTCACAAGTCTCACATCAAAATTGCAAGTAAAATAAATTCAAAAGAAAAAAGAAAGGAATCAGAATCAAATAAATATATTTTTCTCCTTTTGTCCCCTTCTCTTTTTAAGATTTTGCATATTCAAACGGGCTTCTCAAACGGGCTGATGAATGAACATAACCGAACTTTGTTCAGGTCCTGTTCTGGATTCGGTTCGTAAATAAAAAATAAATTGAACTGAACTGAACATTGGGCTCAGTTCGGATCACACCTCGTTCAACTTTCATTTTTTAAGTGTTCAACCCGGTTACTCATGGACAAAACCGGTTCAATTAGCAGCCCTAAACTAGAATGAACTAGTACATTTTTACAGTTATTAGGAGGTAATGATACTGTACTGCTTACCTCTGAGGGATATATTTGAGGCAGCTATAAGCAGAGTAGGCCCCCATGGAGGTCCCCATAAGATAAAATTTTGAACCCAACTCCAACTGCTGTGCTAATTCATCTATGTCCATGGATTCACTCTTCACAGTTCTTTTCGGATTCGGGTCGCTGTCCCCATACCCGGCCCGGTCAAATGACACAAAGCATATCCCCAGTTCTTCTACCAATTCCTGTGCATCACAAATAAAATAATTCCAATTCCTCTTTCTTTTCTACTTATTTCTACCTTAAATTTGACTTTAGCTTAGTCAAATTACCTGAGATACAGGAAAGGTTTCATCTTTACTGCTACCAATCCATGAAGAACGACAATTTTATACCTGGCCTTCTCTTTTGGCACTCCGTATTCTTTATACGCAAGATACCTTCCATCTCTCAGCTGTATGCGCGGAGATGCGATGTGGCGTGCACCGGGGTTGCTGCGTATCAAAGGAGGCGACGATTTTGTGATATTATGTGCCCAACCTGGTGTTGCTAGCAGTAACAGGAATGCTGCTAATAGTTGTAACATTTTTCTTCAAGTTTATTGATCACTTGTGAGAATTGAGAACTGAGAAGATAATAGTGACAGTGAGGTAGGAACGAGGTTTGCTTTTCCTAATCACCCCTTCAATTTTATGATTTTAGTTTGATGGTGCAATGATTTGCTCGTTGGGGCTTTGGGTAATTTTGGTGGATAATTTAGAAGGAATTAATCAAGAATAGTACTGATATTCTATGGTGAGAAACTGACAATACATATGCGGTTCTTGTTATTTTACGGAAATTGAAAAATAGTTTGACAATTGTGCGAATAACGGAATACGGGAATAGTAAGCTATTTCAATAGAAAAAATTGTAATCAAATGTAAATTGAAATAGTATTGGAATAGGCTGATCTATTTTTTAGGAAGCACGTGAAAATGGAACAACAAATTATTTCCACACCTGTCACCCAGCTGTGTGGAAATTTTTTATCTATAGAAATTACTAATACAGATGTATGAAAACAGAAAGAGTGCCTCGTTTCTAACAAATATAGAAATATCTGACTCAATGAGTCCGATCCAAGTTTATGGATCGGTCTCAATGGTCCAGATCCATCAATAACCTGATTTTCTGTGGCATCTGGACCATTGAGACCATTGAGGTTATTGATGTCACAGAAAATCAGGTTATTGATGGATGTCACAGAAAATCAGGTTATTAATGGATCTGGACCATTGAGACCGATTCATAAACTTGGATCAGACTCATTGAGTCAGATCTTTCTATATTTATTAAAAACGAGATACTCTTTCTATTTCCGTACATCTGTATTTAATAATTTCTATAGATAAAAAATACTCCAGCTGTGTTGCAGTTGTAGTTATCGTTTTGTCTCTTATACAAGAACGGAGTAGGTCCGATGCCCATCGGATCTACTTTAGGTTCAACGAGCATGATAATCGTCCGATCTAATTTAAGATTTGTGCGCACGACAATTGAAACAAACACACATGAATTTTAAAGCGTTCCGCACAATCTTAAAGCAAATCGACGGTGATTAAACCCATCGAACGAGAGTAGGTCCGATGCCCATCGGACCTACTCTCAAGTGCTCTTATACACCTTTCGAGATGATCGAACTACTGTATGAAAATTATTATGAATTATTTGATTTTTAAAGTTTGGTGATAATCGGTGTGTGGAATGGTGATATTTTTTTATTTTATTATATTATATTCTTCAGTATTTAAAATTATTCTATTAAATTCGGTCATAATTACTCTTAAAAAAATTCAATCATAATTATTATAATTATTTATAACAATCATTATTTATTTTGAAATAATTATAACACCATTCTAGAGCTAATTGTAGATTCGCCATTTGGATCCGATTAAAATTGTAAATCAAATAAAATTATTACAAATAAATTAGTAAATTCTGATTGTATATTTTGTAGTGAATTTTTATCTTTTTTTGAAAAAAAATACTCATGTATACTATATGCTTTTATAACATCTAATCAATATCTACGATTAATTATAATCTTTAAATTTAAAGAATAATGAAAATCAATAGCTTTGCATAAATACGATTATTTTTTAACAATTCGACCAATGTCAGAGAGCCAAAACTATATATTAGTTTCAAATTTGGAATCCATAAATTAAAAAAAAAATGAAAATCCGTGTTCAATTCGAGAACGGAGTAGGTCTGATGCCATCGGACCTACTTTTAGGTTCACGAGCACAATGACCGTCTGATCTAATTTAAGATTTGTGCGCACGACATTGAAACAAACACGCACGAATTTTAAAGCGTTCTGCACGAATCTTAAAGCAAATC
Organism: Carex parvula; assembly: GCA_025461045.1. Taxonomy (NCBI): domain Eukaryota; kingdom Viridiplantae; phylum Streptophyta; class Magnoliopsida; order Poales; family Cyperaceae; genus Carex; species Carex parvula. Next base: position 6,489,117 of record JAJGRW010000050.1, on the reverse strand, counting down.
GACTGTGATTCAACCCATCGAACCAGAGCATCGGACCTACTCGCAAGTGGTTCAATTCTTTTCAGTATTGTGTGATCGTTATCAAATGGCGTAACATTTTCTTTGGTTCATTTTAAAGTATGCAAATTTATGAAAAAAAAAATAACAATCCATATATAAACAAAATATTTGTTGGACCGTCCGATCGATCATATCAAGTAGCCAATACAATATGCGAATTTTTGAATAAAATAAAAATAACACATCCTATTTCTTTTAGATTGTTCGATGAATATGAAATAGCCATAAAGAGTATTTTATTTATTTAACAATCTCCAAGTATACAAAACTAGAAAGTTGCATGACATCCTTTTTGTACCATATTTAATAATCGCAATCGTCGTAGGATTTGCAAAAAAAAAAAAAAAAAAGTTTGTTAATGGTCCTACTTCGTTTGTAACCAGTGGTTGTAAATAACGGTATGCGTTTGTCGGACAGACAGAGTACCGCCAAGCGATTAATCGAAAATAATCAACTATATATGTTGTAATTAATGGAAATTAATTCCAACACCCTAAGCCAAACACTTAATAATTCAACATTTTTTCCTGCCTATTAAACATTGAATTGTTCAGTGTTTCTCCTGACTCCTGCCTATTCAACGTTTCAACTTTTTTACTGAAAATAAATTAAAAAAAAATAACAAAATAAATCAATTATTGACAATAAATAAATTTGTTGAATGACCTCCAATAAGTTTCTTTAAAATAATTCAACATTCAATTATTCCGCGTTCATGCATGAATCCAAACACCAATAAGTCAACAATTTTTCCTGCCTAGTAAACGTTGAATTGTTCAGTGATTCTCCTGCCTATTCAACGTTTCAACATTCCTACTGAAAATAAATTCAAAAAAATAACAAAATAAATTACTTTATTGACATAAAAAAATTTGTTGAATGACCTAGAAGTTTCCTTAAAAAAACCGCTCTGGTTTTAAATAAAAAAAAGATATATATTATTTTCGAAAAAATATACAGACTACACCCAATAAATCATGTAAATCTCTTTACAAATTTTCTGAAATGAGGTTACAATAAGAATGGGAATTTAAAGGACCCCTTACGTTAATAAATAAGATACTCTTTGTATTTGTATTTGGAGGAGGGCTCAAATGCCTCATTGCTTCATGCTCCAATCGTACTTCAACATATTTTTTTTCAATTTCAAAGTTCAAACAAACGATCTGAATCGCTCAACATGATATCTATGTTAAAATATAATTGGAGACCAAATTTTATATTTTAATTTTGAAATTTTTTTACTATTTTTTAAAATAAGTACAAAATCATTGTTTTTAGATGGTACACAATTTCTTGAAAATTAGTGATTTTGTATCTGAAGAATAGTGATTTTATAAAAACAATAATTTTGTACAAATCGTATAAATATTTTTATACTGATTATGAGTATGAGAGTCAATTTTACAGTACCCATAACATTTTAGTACTCTTAACTATATAAAAAATTATTTACAAGTACAATTTTTTTAAAACTGAATGGGGTCAAATCCATGTAGATCGGCCCTGTTGGTACTCATAAGGTGCTATGAGATCTTTTGTACACCCTGCATTGTCAATGATTGGGCCATAATCTCATTTGGTCAACTCTCAATTCTCCTGAATAGTATAGCTGTTTCTGGCATTCCAATGCACCAAGATAGGTTAAAGCTTAAAACTGAGAGCTAGCTGTTGTTGTGGCAGGTTTGAAGAACTTGTTTTTGGTCTTGTGACAAAAGCACATGATTTCTATATGAGAGGTCATAAGTTCGAAACCACAAAGTGAGAAAATTCTCTATATTAATACATAGAGATTTGAAATGTATTAGTAGGCTTAATTCCAACTCATATTTCAAAAAAAAGTCAGGCAGCTTCTTCTACATTGCAAGCAAAAACATATGATGGATAGAGGCAGCTTTTTGGCCACACAAATAGCATTTGAGATTTATTCTGTAGATTATAGATTGCAGCATGACCATTAAGGACCCGTTACAAGCTCTTCAAATAAATGTCTTTCCTCTTAGTATGACCTTCAGTTATCTATTCTGATATTATATCTTTACTAAGTGCAGTTTGTATGACAAATGACTTGACTGGGTAGAACAAAGGGCACATGTAATTTAACTATCTTGTGGCTATAAAAAATAAATTTATGTCATTGGTCTAAAATCTATCTAAAGTTCTGGCTTAATCTATGGCTGAGCAAGTATTGATCCTTTCGTAATCAATCAATTGCAAGGAATTAGTTTTGCATTTTTGAACATTTGTAGATTCTTTTTTTTTTCTTTGGAGATGATTTGTTGATTCTTTCTTCTTTGCTCTTGGCAGCTTACATTTCATTTCTATCCCTGTATTACCTTCCGCCTCTATTTCCAAGATTTTGTCATAGTTAGGAAATTGCTTGGTTTCTACTTGCAATGGGCTTTTTTCACGAGGTCAATTTGGGTCCGAAAACCCATCGAACTCAAAGTGAGCGACGTTCACTGGGTTCGATGACCGTCCGATCTTATTACAAAACATAGAGAAGTAGAAATGAAATGGTATTGTATTGATTGTATGTTTACAAAGTGATTACATCCATCTATATATAGGCTCTGTTATTCACTATGCTAATCATATTTCTAACAGCCTATTACATTGACTCTAACCATAATCTGTTGCAACTAACTCTAACTATAATATGTTATGGCTAACTAACTTGCTGTCTCTATTACGCCCCCTCAAGCGAAACATGGTGCGCGGTAGCAATGTTGAGCTTGCTCCGAAAAGAAGAAAATTGATGCCATAATCTCAATGCCATTGTTCTTGCGATTTGAATCGTCAAGTTTGGATCGCCTTGAAGTTAGAAGAATGTAGGGAGAGAAGAGCTCTTTAGGCTCAAAATGCTTCCATGTACTTGAGAGGCTCGTTTGAGTCCTCTTGAAAAAATAAAAAATAAAGAAAGAAAAGAAAATTGAAGAGCTCATGCTTTGTAACAAGTACATGGTTTCAAGAGGCTTTGTTGCTCTCTTGTCTCATTTGTGAGAAGCAATGTGGAGAGTGAGAAGAGAGAAGAGAAAGGAGACCCGGCATTGGTTCGGCTTGGAAATGTAATTTGAGAATTTTGAAGGGATTTGGGGGAATTTGATTCAAGAGTAGAAGAAGACAGGTAGAATTGACCTGGAGCTTGGTATTATTTCTTTTGTTCTCGGCGGTTTGCAAGTCTGGAAAGGATTGGGCTTAGAAATTAAAGAAATTAGAATTTGTAGTGGGCTTTCAACATGAGCCCAAAAAAAAATAAAAGCAAATTGAAAAAAAAAATCAGATAATTGAAGCACAGCACCCGCAAAACAGATCCGTTCTTGATTTATTTTTTTAATCTGTTTCGGCTGAACCCTTGCACGACTTTGCCATTAAAAATAGAGAAGCAACCGGTGTCGGAGTTTTGGAGGCGTGATGATAGGTGGCGGTTATGAGAGATTGGACTGGACCCAGACCTGACGCTGTTAGCTGAGAGGAGTGATGAATAAGGCGAGAAGCTGGAGGCTGAGGTGGATTCCCATCGCATTATCATATGCTCCACTGCCTCCAAATCAAGCTCCTCAGATCTGTCCATGGCAGATCGTCTTACTCGACGGGAATCATGCGTCGGCGGGGCTTCTGTCTGGTGTGGTTGAGTTTGTCGATCTTCTTATCTCTCGATTTGGTCAGATGCTCGGTGCAGATCTGACTCGACTTTTGCGACACAAATTTCTGTTCTCTGTCGTAGCTTTCAACAATCGGTGGAGATCGGACCGGAGGAAGAATGTCTCCGTGTGAGACAGCGGTGAGGACTGAGCTCGGCGCAGCAGACTAGTGCAAGTGCGGCCTGATCGGCGGCTGCTACTGTTCTGGTGAGGATTATTGTCACGGTGGTGGTGAGACTGAAGTTCCGATCTTTTTATTCTTGGAGAACAGAGGGAACAGGGAGAGGAGTAAGATATGAGGAATAGAGAAGGATAAGAAGTATTCTGTGGAGAGAGATTTGGATAAGGAGAATAGGGAATGTATGAGAATAAAAGAGTTATTCTGAGATTCTGAGTATAGGGAAGATAGAGAGATTTAGACTGGAATAGAAAAGCTTATTTTTGGATTTTTTTTTTTTTATAAGCTAGAATAAGATGGAATAGGGACATAATTTCTGGAATAGGCGTTAGCCTAATTCCAGCGCTACCTAGAGCTCTGATACCATATTACAAAACATAGAGAAGTAGAAATGAAATGGTATTGTATTGATTGTATGTTTACAAAGTGATTACATCCATCTATATATAGGCTCTGTTATTCACTATGCTAATCATATTTCTAACAGCCTATTACATTGACTCTAACCATAATCTGTTGCAACTAACTCTAACTATAATATGTTATGGCTAACTAACTTGCTGTCTCTATTAGATCTGCTTTAAGATTCGCGTCCGCAACTTTCGAGTCTGCTTTAAATTTCGTGCGCACGAATCTGGATCGGACGGTCCCGAAACCCATCGGACCCAAGCTGGCGTGTTTTTTCACTCCATTGATCGACATGAATAAAGCAACTCCACAGATTGATTTATGCTGCTTTTAACTTTGGTGATGAGTTATATCATAATTAGCTCGATCACATTTTATCTAAACTTATCTTTTGACATTATATTATGCCACTTATTGTCTGTCATAGCTTACAGCATATTATTATAACAGACATTACAATAACAGTAATACTGCATCTCAATTATATATAGAATGCACTAGATATGCTCAGACTCCTCTACCAGTAAAAGTGCCTTAATTATTTTGTCCTTCATGCCGTCGATAGCATCGAAAAGGTGACCACCATTTGGTATCTCTGATATTTTATCCATGGTAACTTCTTCGCTATATACCTCTGAATCTCAACCTGACATAATGTATCTTCTCTTCCTGCCCACAAATGCACCGATCCTTCATTGTTTGGGAATGGATTTTCAATATGTGTTGGATCAAATTCCCAGTTACTGAACACCACCATCACGTCATGGTACAGAGATTCATGAATTCCCTGTTGTCTTGTCTTCCTCTTATACTGCATTATGCAAGTTTACTTGAAATATTAGTTGAGTGAGATTAAGGTAATATGCATATTACGGATTGACCTGTGTTATAGATTCATATCTCTATTTATAAAATTTGAATAGTCGATCCGAACCATTAAATATGATCTCCATATGAAAATGTAATTGGAGGCCAAATTTTACATTTGTTATGATTTTTTTACTATTTTTTAAGATAGGTTGAAAATCACTTATTTTGGACTTCCAGAATTTTCAAATGAAGTGATTTTCTATATATCTAAGAAAATAGTAACGAATTCTAAAAAATATATATTTGGTCTGCAAGTACATTTTAATATGGAGAGAATGTTTAATGGTTCAGATTGACTATTTGGACTTAAAAAAAAAGATACGAGTCCATAGCACGGGGCCGTTGTGTAATATGCATATTACCATAGCCTCACTCCTATTAGTTTCACAGTTATAAAAGCTTTTATTAGCATATTCATCCTCAATGAGTTTAATTTGTGGCCATATTCACCAATAATTTGTTTACAAAAAATAAATGGATATAAATAATTGTCATTTTGTCCCATAAGCCTTCAAATTTAGAAAACCAACCAAACCTAGCATTTCATGAAATTTGATAGTGGAGGGAAGGGGAAAGGAAAGAAACAAACCTTATCAGACCGTTGTGTTGAACTTTGCTTCTTCTCAATGATCTCAAGGACCTCAAGATCTGATTTGGAGAGTGTTTCCCTGGACCCTTCACCAGTAATAGTTGGAGATGGTTTAATCAACTTTTGCTTCATCCAACCGTAAAATAGGAACGGTAAATTGTGCGCCACCCAAAATGCCATTTGATCTCCAATGTCTAATTTCTTGAACACTGATTTTGATAGATCAGCAGGAAGTGAAGGCCACCAGTAGTTCACTGCTGGCACCACCAGCGCAACACCAAGTAACCTATCAAAATTTACCATACTTCAGAAGTTACAGTATTGATAATATATTTTACATTTGTACTGGCAACCAATCTGGAATACTATTGCCACTGAAATGGACCCTTTTATCTGGAACAAGTTACAGGTTACTGACAGAGTCATGTCAAACAACAATTTAACTACTATTTTTAAAAGGACCACATCCTCACAAAGCAAGAAAAATATATCTAAATAGAAAGCACCTGTAAGTTAGATAGTAGCTGATATTTATGACTACTATATACCATAATGGAACAAAAGTAAGAGGTATTTATTACCTGTGGGGAATGTATTTGAGGCAGCTATAAGCTGGGTATCCCCCCATTGAACCCCCAATTAAATAGAATTTGGGACCCAACTCTAGCTGCTCTGCCAGTTTCATCTATGTCCATTGATTCACTCTTGACTGTTCTTTTCGGGTTCGGGTCACTCTCCCCGTACCCGGCCCTGTCAAATGACACAAAGCAAATCCCCAATTCTTCCACCAATTCCTGTGAATCATGAATTATGAATATATTATGAGAGTAGAACTAGTGTTCTTAAGCTCACCAAGTATCTTTGTGAGCTTAACTCAAAAACCTATCGGATTGGTTTTAAGTTACGCATTCAAACTGTTGAAACCGATCTACTTCACGAGTGATGAGTTTTATGTCAAATTTATAAATTTTCAAACTAATTTAATATAATTTTCAAACTACTTCACGAGTGATGAATTTACATGTCAAGTGGTAAAAAGATGAAAAATGAACACATTAAAATTAATTATATAATTTTTTTTTTTTACTGCTTGACTTTATACTAAATTAGTTCGAAAATTTATAAATTTTACATGTAAACACATTACTCGTGAAGTAATCGATTTCAACGGTTTGAATACATCGTTTGAAACCAATTTGATATGTTTTTGAATTAAACTCAAAAGGGACTTGATGAGCTTAAGAACACCCTAGTTCTACTCATATTATGATTCTTCTCTCTCTACAACTTATTTTTTTTTTCTTATTTCAAATTTGAGTTTTGATTTTAGTAGCTTAATCTGACCTGGGATGCCGAGGGAGGGTCATCGGGTTCACCTTTGTCACTATTAAGCCATGAACAAGCACAATTTTATACTTGGCCTTCTCTTTTGGTACTCCTGTTTCTCTATATGCAAGATACCTTCCATCTTCAGCTTTATGCGCGGAGCGGTAATGGTGGTCCACCAGGGCTGCCGCATATCAAAGGAGGCGGCGGTTTTTGAAATTAGATGCCCAGCCTAGTAATGCTATCAGAAATACTGCAAATAATTCTATGAGCATTTTGGTTTGAGTATGAGAAGATTTAAGAGTTACAGTCAATTTTAATGTACAAGGCTTGTTTTTATAACGCACAGTTGTGATAATGATGCTATTCCTCAGAAAAAGAAGTTGAATATGACAAACGGTCCCACCTAACCTAGGACAAGTATCCTCTCCATTACTGTAAAAGATTCCCTTCACTTTATGGTTTGAGATTCGGGCTGACGGAGGGGCAGTATTATTGAGCTTTGAGATTCGTGCCAAGTTAAAAAAACGGTCCAGATCAAGTAATTGTAAAAGATTTCCTGTTACGGTACCGGGGAGGATCTGAATTCCCTAACCTAAGGGTTAATGGTAATCTCTCAATTTAAAAACCCGGATTT
>JAJGRW010000050.1:6356006-6474299 GCA_025461045.1 Carex parvula | reverse complement strand
TTTGCTTTTGCCTTATTTTTTATATAATTTAGAATAAATTGTTATGGGTAGTGATTCGCAATAAGAAAATTTTTATGATTGACCCATTCACAGTCGACTCTCATAACTTGAAAGTCAGGCTTCAACCCTACTAAATTAAAAAAGACTCTTTAAAGTATCTTGTTATTTTTGAAGAATCAAATCGGTGGCATTCTCATGCACAAGGGAGATGTTGTTCAAGTACGCTTCCTCAACTTTAGTTTTATATTGAACACATATGATCCTACGGTGATGATGGTTGTCGTCAGCCCTAACAAATACCACTTCATGGGTATTTGTTGACATCCTGTGAGATTTAATAAGGAGAAATAATTTAAGGGTCAATTGATTCTCATTTTTTTTTTTCCAAAAGTAGCGATTTTATTATATAGTTCAGATTAAAATGCTATAGTACTGTAAAATTGATTTTATATTTGTGTTCAAGTAACCTCTCGGATCTAAACTTGATAAAGTCTGCCTTTGTCTATATACACATCGAAATTGATATCTGATTTAATAGCTAGTACAGTAATATGTGCATATATATGTACCTGAATCAATTAATTACCCTTCTGAATTCTAGAATTTGTGAATGCTCTACCTAGCTAAGTCTGAAAATAGCACTCCAGTTTAGTCTTAGATTCTCTGAAACATTGAACATTAACCTAGCTTGTAACCGCCTGCCATAAAAAAATGTCTATACTTTGTCTCAGTTTTGACCTAAACACCACCAATACTTGCCTTGAGTTAGCGGGGTTGGGTGTGTATGTTAAGTGGGTTAAAAAGTGTAGGTGGGTTGGTTTGGGTCCCACAAAACGGCCTCAATTTTGGACTCAATTAAAGTACATCAACCTGACTTTAGAAATTGGGTTCATATAGCCAAGGAATCTTTCTGATTTAGTTTAATCATTATACTTTTCTTTAATGCTTTGCATAAGTACTTAATATCTTTGCACAATCTTTGTTTATTCTACCACGTACGCGTGCAGGTGTCATTTTCATGATATATATGCTACTGCAAATGCATCTATATAGCCCCTTGCAATAAGAAACAAGTGGGGAAAAGCATGTTATTGTACAATAGAATATAAGATACAATTGCATACAAATACCCATACAAGCATTTTAGAATTCATATAACTTAATTATAAGGTAACAGAATATTTCTTTTTGGATCCGGACCGTTCAATTAGAATCCGCACGATTATTTAAGGGGCCCTGTGCATGCATTCCATCTCGGGTCGGATTGTAGGGGTGTCAAACGGTACGGTATGGTCGGTGGAGGCATTTTCATATCCATACCCATTAAAATGATCTTACCCCTACCCTACTCTTACCCATTAAAAATTAACCTTACCCTACTCTACCCTACCCTTAATATTATCGGGTAACGAAATGGTAACGGGTGAATAACAGATAATACTAATAAATAATTAATTTTAGTATATTTTACGAATAAAAGATCAAAACTCATTATGTTTTACAAATTATATTTTACTCATTACATGAGATAACTATTTAAATTGTTTTTTCTCACTAATTATAATTTTTTATTGCAAAATTTGAAATTAATTTGAAAACAAAATTGAGTCATATCCACCGTGAAAATTAAAGTGGAAATGTGACTATGTGAGCCAGATTCTTACAGATTTTATATTCCATTCTTATGATTGAGTAAAAAAGCAAGAAAATGAAGAGGGAAGGAAAAATATATCAAAGATACAAACCTGGTGCGCTGGAATAGAAATACGCAATTTAGGGCATTGAAATATAAAGAGTAAATCTAGGTGCACTGGAAATTAAATTGAATATAAATAATTTTAAATTTTATAATTACCCTATACGGTAACGGGTACGAAATAATCATTACACATATCCTTACCCATTTAGTTAACGAAAAAAAATTCTTACCCATACCCATACCCAATAAGCTAACGCAAAAAAAAAATCTTACCCATACCAGTCTTATCGAATACGATATGGGTCGGGTAAACGGCTAAAAATGTACCATTGACACACCTAGTCGGATTGGCCGAATTATGACCAACAGTCAACAAATATTATGTTATACCTCAGAGGATCGATATGAACTCTGCAGTTTTATCTTTTGCAAGGATAAAAAATCTTATTCACCAGGAAGTTACTGAACTAGGAGGAAATGTAAAACAAAGAACAATAACAAACACTAATAAAAAATATAAAGAGAACATATATATATATCTACTTAGCATATAGAAATACTCGATCGTATTGAGAAAAATTGTTATAGAATTACACTAATTGATCACATTAAAAGTTGTATATCAGCTACAATTTAGTCTGTGAAGCTGAGAAATTTTCTCCCACGCAGCTCATGCTCCTATGATCGACCTAGAGTTCTACGTACATTGAAGAAAATTCAGCTACTTCACAGCCTTCCCGAGTTTATTTAACCTTTCCGGCCGGTACCGCAACGATTGCTATTTGCCCCATGAAATTATACTAAAATCTAATCAAGGACTAAATATATTACTCTACCAATGATGGAGATCTTGGACATGATCACTCAGATAGTACAATGATATATATATATATATATATATATATTGAGGCGCCAAGCTTTCATACTGGATTCAGATTTGACAGTTCTATGTGACAATATATGTTAGTCATCTAGTAGAAACTGTTAGACCTGAATCACATGAAAGTCACAAACTCAACATATTATTGCACCATTATGATGCATTCCAAAATGTCCTCTTCTATATTACCATGGCAGCCTTATTGTCAAACCTAATTATACATCGTCTCTCGACTCCCTTGTCACCGCCACCGACTTGAAGTGGAGCACAAGGAGAGTGATCTCTACCAAAACTCCTAACATGGTCATTGAGTGACCGCTTATGCTTGAAATCCGATCCGCAACTGCAGAACCACAACTTACCGCAATTCTTCTCATGTGTTCTCCAGTCTCCTTTCACGGCAAATGGCTTTGCGCATTTGCGGCATTTGAATAGCTTTGTACCATGCTTCCTCTTGTAGTGAGTTTGAAGTGTTCTAAAGTCCTTTAGGGGTCTCGCCCGTGAATGGTTTATGTTGTACTTGCACCCTTGCGTGCAGCAATAGCAAGGAAGCTTCAGCATTGCGAGAGTTTGTCGGGTCCCTTTGAGCGAATTGGGTCCCTTTCGGTATTCTCTTCCATGTCCCCACATGTGCATCTGCATAAGCAAATTGTATATGTTTAGTGATCATTGATTATTGTTGACATAACAAAGCAAACTTATTTTGTTCATCAGATGTATATGAAGACAGAAATGATCATTGGTTATCACATTAGAAATTAGAAATAGGCCACCATTATAAATTATATATAAAGGTGTGAATGTACAAATTTTGTCGCTCATAGTTTTTGTACAAATTATATATGAGATAGGCATGTTTACTACATATATCGTTGATCTCATGCAATTATAAACTATAATTTATTAAAGTTCATCCCATCTGGAAGATGTATATAATTTTTTCTCATGCAATTATTGATGGTGCATACACTAGTAGTAGAATGTTCGATCCGAACTGTCTGCTCATTAGACACACAAAAGAAGAAGGAAATATAATGGAAAAAGAAAAAAAAAGTATAAAAGGAAAATATTAAGAATAAAAAGAAAAAAAAGGAAGTGGTGAAAATTCTTAATTAGCAGACCTTTACCATAATTATGATCAGTTTTTCGATCAATTATTAGTCTATAAGATCTAGGGAACTCAATCGTGCTTAATATTACAGATTCATTCTATTTTAGCAGTATTGGTTATATATTATTCTCTTGAATTTAAGCTTTGTTATGATTTACATCATACTTATCTATCAAATTTATATCAAAGACTACAAACAAATTAATGTACTCAAGGCAATTAAAAACTCCCCCATTGGATAACATTCTATGAACCAAAGTTTTCAAAAGATAATCATCACTATAAAAAGTTATATAAATGGAATATTTATTGATTTAATTTGCTAATGATGACAGCCTGCAAAATTTATCATGGTATTAATGATCAAAACAACTTTGGAAATCATGGTACTATAAGAGACCTGCATATTGTTGTAGCGGTTGAAGGTCTTGTTACAAACATGGCAAGAAAATTGCACCGCTCCGATCATGATCTGTTCGACGGTTGGTATCCAATAGCCTCTCTCTTCATCTAAAGCTCCTTCCTCCTCTTGCTCATCAAAATCCTTCACAATTTTCAACTTCATTTCCACTTCTTTTTCTTCCTCTTTTAGCGAACTTGAACTTGCACTTGCACTTGCAACAGCATCAGTAGTTTTCTCTTCAAAAGCGCAAAAAAGTCCGATATTCAAATCGACCTTACAACCTCTAATCCTTTCATCTCTTTCTTGCTCTTCCTTCTTTATTGGTTGTTTGGTTTCTTCGAGCTTACTCAAAAGAGGCAAACACTGATTTGTCTCTGCCTCTGATTGGAAAGAGACGAAGCCGAGATGATACTGATAGTGCTCATCCATGGCTAAATACTCCCTCAATACCATCTCTTTGTTTTCTTCCTTTGTTTCTATATATATTTATCTCCAAAAGAGGCGATTGATTATAAGTATATAGTAGATCGATGTGGTGTGTGGAGAAGGGTAACTGGTATGAAGACTTATTATGTCAAGCGTGCATGTGGGTCTACTTCAGGTCGTCTGGTCTGGTCTGGTATAGCCGCAGTAGCCAGTAGTAAATCAGGTTCTTTTTATCAAGGCTTTTTCACATGATAATATATATGAGATATGTTACACGTGTGCCACGCGTCATCTCTACACACTCGTTCTATTTATTTGGAGTTCTTTCTTCATTTAGGCCTAGGTTCTGTTAAACAGTTAAAGCATTCACATTTATAGATAGTAATTAGTATGCATGTGTGATTATTAATTCTTCTTTTAAAAATTATTTTCGGTTTAAACATTTTAATTCCTTAAAACTTTTCATATATGTAAAAGCTATTTTGTAGCCTACTACCTAAACGATATAAAAATACAAAATCAATACTTGATGATTAATTTCTTTTTATATTTTCTTTTGGTCAATTTCTTTGATAATAAATTTGTGGCACTAAAAACATGTTTTTAATTAAATTATTTTTATCTACTATCCATTTTAATTATCTATACCACTCATCGCGCATCCTTAACAGAGCCACCTACAGAGGCGGGTCTTAGAAGATCTAACGGGGTCAATTGACTCCTATTTAAATTAAAATTTTTTGTATATGTTTAATTTTCTATATAATTTAGCGTAAAATGTCATGGTACGGTTAAATTAATTGACCTCCATTCTCCGCATAAAATTTATATATAATTGACCCCCCATTGTTCGAAAATCTAGCTCCGCCTCTGACCACCTAGAATAATTTTATATTCGTGATGATTTTTTTCTAGTCCACCAATATAATTAAGAACTTCTAACTGTAAATACATTTTATGTTTTTCGCTGTTTCGATAAAATTTTATGTTTCTCTTCTTCATAATTTGATGCTTTTGAAGGGGCCAAGATGTAAATCGTTTAAATAATTTCTGTAAACTAGGGTATAGGATCGCCACATGTACCGGTCAGCAGGTGATCTAGTGCCGCAGGTACAACACACAGATGCAGTGTTATATTTCTTTGCGTAGAAAGTAGTATATCAAAGTGCGCCACTAAGGCACTAAGAAACTTTTTACTTTTATTCTTTCTTTGACTCTTTGTTTTTTTTTTTTTTTTTATCTGCGACTCATAAATTATGAAAACGCGTTTCTGTTCAATATGGTTGAAAGTTGACTTGATAGTGTTACTTTAACTTTCTTTGACAAATTACACCCCAAAAAAAGTATGTGTATTTTTGCAAATACCAAATAACACATGAGTTATTTTTCTTAATTTTAGTTTGTTCCTTTACAATAGTAATTTTTTTATAAAAGAGGCCTTTACAATTTTTTTATGTTTTAGAATTTTTTATAGAAGAGGCCTTTACAATAGTAATCTCCATATGAGAAGAGGGCTAAATTTTTTATTTTTTAGAATTTTTTTACTATTTTTTTAAATGGGTAGAAAATCACTGTTTTTGGATGGTTCAGAATTTTCAGATCAAGTGATTTTCTACCTATCTTAAAACATAGTAAAAAAATTCGAAAAAATATAAAATTTAGTCTGTAAGTACATATTCATGTGGAGATCACGTTGAACGGTTCGGATCGCCATTAGAATTTTCAAAATAAAAATATAGCTCCGTAGTACGGACTAATCCGTGCTATGCATAGTACCATAGACTAACTCATAGTAAATAACAAATTAAAAGGTATCTATCCATTTCTGAATCAATTGCACAAAAGATAAGCCTGTTTTAATCACTGTATGCATAGCCCATATGAAGTCTTGAAAGAAAGAGAGAACACTTGAAGAGAACTAATATTATTGGGCCGACAACAACTATTAAATAACTATCTGCATTAGCCCATATGTTAACTTTTGCAAGTTTCTTAACAAGTTAACATCATATGAGCAGAATGGCCCAATTTCGGGTAAGGATTTTAACAGAGCAGTTTGGCTTCATGCAGCGCATAAACCATATGCAAAGCTGTTTTGATTCTTTAGACCATGCGCTGCATGAAGCTAAAACTACTCTGTTAAATTCTTTACCCCTAATTTCTCGTTTTGCTGTTAAATTTCTTTAACTTATTTTCAACATTTACATTTGGTAATTTCTCTTGTAGTCTTCACAACAGGAAATCAAAACTTAAGATATACAGAACAATTCAAATGCCCCAAAATTGATAAATACAAGTTATTTTTCTTACATTCCTGTTTTCAAGATATGTATTCAGAAAATCAAAAAATGTTTCAGACTATACAAATCTAATTTAAGAAAAAAAATATGCAAAATGAAAAATATCATGACTATAAAACACAACTGGAAAGGGATGGCATCAGAATCCTACTTATGGACAAAGCAATCCTTATCTCCTTTGTCACTATATATGGCTTTAATTAGCTTGATGCTTCCAAAGCATTTATTGGGGATAGACATATAGGAAACTACATTTGCTGTATGGATGAAACAAACTGAAATTGGCAACACAGCTTTGCTACGTCTCCTATATTTAGAGACCTAATTAAGCTTGTATCAGTACTTGACAGTGAAATTAACATGCTCTAGAGTCATCAATTAATCTATAACTGGAGATATATGACAACAAAATGAGAAAGGCTATAAACTGAGATATGACTATAGGCCTATAGCTGGGAGAGCAGGTTGGGTCCGATGGGTTTCGAGACCGTCCGATCGGCTTTAAATTCGTGCGCACGAATTTTAAAGCAGACACGAAAGTTGCGGATGCGAATCTTAAAGCAGATCGGACAGTCATCGAACCCATCGAACTCACTTTGAGTCTGATGGGCATCGGACCCAAATTGACCTCTATAGCTGGCGAGCTGCTACTTATTTTAAAATTGTACAAAATGCTAATTGCACTCAATTATACAAATTAGCATAACACCTATGTTTTACCTAATTAAGATAGTGTTAGTTTCAGACAGTATTATTTAGTAGGACTCCGACTGTTTCAAAATTGCTAAATAAATTATATCTTTGCAAATAAGTAAAATCCATCAAGCAATTAAGCATTGCCCCTCCTAAACAATTTATATGCTGTCATTTTCTTATAATTTCATACTTGGTATTTAAAATTTTTAATCACTATATACTGATGCTTTCATTAAAACCAACCGAGTCAGCCATGTCCTTACCTTAAAATTTTTTGGCTGTTACCTCAACCATGGGTTATCACAAACCATCACTGGTTGGATTGCTATGAAGTTCAATTACAAAGACAAAAGATTTGAGGAAATATATACAAATACTAAATATATGTGCATACATTGTATATATGGAACTAATTGCTGTGTTTTTGTCTTCCTATATATGTTCAATAAATTATTCTCTCAATTTATTTACAATTTTAATTTATGGAGTGTTAATTAATTCTAGCTCCATTTCAATACAGGTGATTTTGATATCTGAATAGGTTGAAAATTTAGTACCCCCGGGAATGTTTGGAAATCAGGTTAATATATGTTAATTTAGTCCATTAAACTTCGAAGTCTTCTACGAGAATTATTCCATTAATTACCAATTAATAGTTGGAACGTACATTATTATGATTTTTATTTGTTGAATTATTCAATCAATAATACTGCCCCCTCAGTCAGCCCGAATCTCAAAGCGGCTGAGAGTTAATCTCAAACCGTAAAGTGAAGGAAATCTTTTACAGTAATGGAGAGGATACTTGTTCAGAGTTAATCTCAAACAGTAAAGTGAAGGGAATCTTTTACAGTAATGGAGAGGATACTTGTCCTAGGTTAGGTTAGGTGGGACCGTTTGTCATATTCAACTTCTTTTTCTGAGGAATAGCATCATTATCACAACTGTGCGTTATAAAAACAAGCCTTGTACATTAAAATTGACTGTAACTCTTAAATCTTCTCATACTCAAACCAAAATGCTCATAGAATTATTGGCAGTATTTCTGATAGCATTACTAGGCTGGGCATATAATTTCATAAAACCGCCGCCTCCTTTGATATGCGGCAGCCCTGGTGGACCTCCCATTACCGCTCCGCGCATAAAGCTGAAAGATGGAAGGTATCTTGCATATAGAGAAACAGGAGTACCAAAAGAGAAGGCCAAGTATAAAATTGTGCTTGTTCATGGCTTTGATAGTGACAAAGGTGAACCCGATGACCCTCCCTCGGCATCCCAGGTCAGATTAAGCTACTAAAATCAAAACTCAAATTTGAAATAAGAAAAAAAAAATAAGTTGTTAGTAGAGAGAGAAGAATCATAATATGAGTAGAACTAGGGTGTTCTTAAGCTCATCAAGTCCCTTTTGAGTTTAATTCAAAAACATATCAAATTGGTTTCAAACGATGTATTCAAACCGTTGAAATCGATTACTTCACGAGTAATGTGTTTACATGTAAAATTTATAAATTTTCGAACTAATTTAATATAAAGTCAACAGTAAAAAAAAAAATTATAAATTAATTTTAATGTGTTCATTTTTCATCATTTTTTACCACTTGACATGTAAATTCATCACTCGTGAAGTAGTTTGAAAATTATATTAAATTAGTTTGAAAATTTATAAATTTGACATATAAACTCATCACTCGTGAAGTATATCGGTTTCAACAGTTTGAATGCGTAACTTAAAGCCAATCCGATAGGTTTTTGAGTTAAGCTCACAAAGATACTTGGTGAGCTTAAGAACACTCTAGTTCTACTCTCATAATATATTCATAATTCATGATTCACAGGAATTGGTGGAAGAATTGGGGATTTGCTTTGTGTCATTTGACAGGGCCGGGTACGGGGAGAGTGACCCGAACCCGAAAAGAACTGTTAAGAGTGAATCAATGGACATAGATGAACTGGCAGAGCAGCTAGAGTTGGGTCCCAAATTCTATTTAATTGGGGGTTCAATGGGGGGATACCCAGCTTATAGCTGCCTCAAATACATTCCCCACAGGTAATAAATACCTCTTACTTTCTGTTCCATTATGGTATATAGTAGTCATAAATATCAGCTACTATCTAACTTACAGGTGCTTTCTATTTAGATATATTTTTTTCTTGCTTTGTGAGGGTGTGGTCCTTTTTAAAAATAGTAGTTATAAATTGTTGTTTGACATGACTCTGTCAGTAACCTGTAACTTGTTCCAGATAAAAGGGTCCATTTCAGTGGCAATAGTATTCCAGATTGGTTGCCAGTACAAATGTAAAACATATTATCAGTACTGTAACTTCTGAAGTATGGTAAATTTTGATAGGTTACTTGGTGTTGCGCTGGTGGTGCCAGCAGTGAACTACTGGTGGCCTTCACTTCCTGCTGATCTATCAAAATCAGTGTTCAAGAAATTAGACATTGGAGATCAAATGGCATTTTTGGGTGGCGCACAATTTACCGTTCCTATTTTACGGTTGGATGAAGCAAAAGTTGATTAAACCATCTCCAACTATTACTGGTGAAGGGTCCAGGGAAACACTCTCCAAATCAGATCTTGAGGTCCTTGAGATCATTGAGAAAAAGCAAAGTTCAACACAACGGTCTGATAAGGTTTGATTCTTTCCTCTCCCCTTCCCTCCACTATCAAATTTCATGAAATGCTAGGTTTGGTTGGTTTTCTAAATTTGCTGGCTTATGGGACAAAATGACAATTATGTATATCCATTTATTTTTTGTAAACAAATTTATTGGTGAATATGGCCACAAATTAAACTCATTGAGGATGAATACTGCTAATAAAAGCTTTTATAAATGTGAAACTAATAGGAGTGAGGCTATGGTAATATGCATATTACACAACGGCCCCGTGCTATGGACTCATATCTTTGTTTTTCAAGTCCAAATAGTCAATATGAACCATTCAACATTCTCTCCATATTAAAATGTACTTGTAGACCAAATTTTACATTTTTTAAATTTTCTTTACTATTTTTTTAGATAGATAAAAAATCACTTCATTTGAAAATTCTGGACCGTCCAAAATCAGTGATTTTCTACCTATCTTAAAAAATAGTAAAAAAATCATAACAAATGTAAAATTTGGCCTCTAATTACATTTATATATGGAGGTCATGTTTAATGGTTCGGATCGACTATTCAAATTTTATAAATAGAGATATGAATCCGTAGCACGGGTCAATCCGGAATATGCATATTACCTTAATCTCACTCAACTAATATTTCAAGTAAACTTGCATGCAGTATAAGAGGAAGACAAGACAACAGGGAATTCATGAATCTCTGTACCATGATGTGATGGTGGTGTTCAGTAACTGGGAATTTGATCCAACACATATTGAAAATCCATTCCCAAACAATGAAGGATCGGTGCATTTGTGGGCAGGAAGAGAAGATACATTATGTCAGGTTGAGATTCAGAGGTACATAGCGAAGAAGTTACCATGGATAAAATATCATGAGATACCAAATGGTGGTCACCTTTTCGATGCTATCGACGGCATGAAGGACAAAATAATTAAGGCACTTTTACTGGTAGAGGAGTCTGAGCATATATAGTGCATTCTATATATAATTTGAGATGCAGTATTACTGTTATTGTAATGTCTGTTATAATAATATGCTGTAAGCTATGACAGACAATAAGTGGCATACTATATAATGTCAAAAGATAAGTTAGATAAAATGTGATCGAGCTAATTATGATATAACTCATCACATAAGTTAAAAGCAGCATAAATCAATCTGTGGAGTTGCTTTATTCATGTCGATCAATGGAGTGAAAAAACACGCCAGCTTGGGTTCGAGGGTTTCGGGACCGTCCGATCCACTTTAAGATTCGTGCACACGAATTTTAAAGCAGACACAAAAAATACAGGCACGAATCTTAAAGCAGATCGGACAGTCATCGAACTCACTTTGAGTCAGATGGGCATCGGACCCAAATTGACCTCGTGAAAAAAGCTCATTGCAAGTAGAAACCAAGCAATTTCCTAACTATGACAAAATCTTGGAAATAGAGGCGGAAGGTAATATAGGGATAGAAATGAACTGCTAATAATTATGTCAAACTTGTTCGCAAAAAAAAAAAAAAAATGGAAAATGCATCGAAACAACAATAAGCTGCCAAGAGCAAAGAAGAAAGAATCAACAAATCATCTCCAAAGGAAAAAAAAAAGAATCTACAAATGTTCAAAAATGTAAAATTCCTTGCTATTGATTGATTACGAAAGGATCAATACTTGCTCAGCCATGGATTAAGCCAGAACTTTAGATAGATTTTAGACCAATGACATAAATTTATTTTTTATAGCCACAAGATAGTTAAATTACATGTGCCCTTTGTTCTACCCAGTCAAGTCATTTGTCATACAAACTGCACTTAGTAAAGATATAATATCAGAACAGATAACTGAAAGGTCATAACAAGAGGAAAGACATTTATTTGAAGAGCTTGTAACGGGCCCTTAATGGTCATGCTGCAATCTATAATCTACAGAATAAATCTCATTGGTCATGCTGCAATCTAAAATCTACAGAATAAATCAATACATATAAATAATTTTTTATATAGTTAAGAGTAAAATGCTATGGGTACTGTAAAATTGACTCTCATGCTCATAATTAGTATAAAAAAATTTATATGATTTGTACAAAATCATTGTTTTTAAAAAATCACTATTTTTTAGATACAAAATCACTATTTTTCAGAAAATTGTGGACTTATTTTAAAAAATAGTAAAAAACTTTTAAAAAATATAAAATTTGGTCTCCAATTATATTTTAACGTGGATATCATGTTGAGCAATTCAGATCATCTGTTTGAACTTTGAAATTGAAAATAAAAATGTTGAAGTACGATTGGAGCATGAAGCAATGAGATATTTGAGCCCTCCTCCAAAGACAAATACAAAGAGTATCTTATTTATTAACGTAAGGGGTCCTTTAAAATCCCATTCTTATTGTAACCTCATTTCAGAAAATTTGTAAAGAGATTTACATGATTTATTGGGTGTAGTCTGTATATTTTTTCGAAAATAATATATATCTTTTTTTATTTAAAACCAGAGCGGTTTTTTTAAGGAAACTTCTAGGTCATTCAACAAATTTATTTATGTCAATAAAGTAATTTATTTTGTTATTTTTTGAATTTATTTTCAGTAGGAATGTTGAAACGTTGAATAGGCAGGAGAATCACTGAACAATTCAACGTTTACTGGGCAGGAAAAATTGTTGACTTATTTGGTGTTTGGATTCATGCATGAACGCGGAATAATTCAATGTTGAATTATTTTAAGGAAACTTATTGGAGGTCATTCAACAAATTTATTTATTGTCAATAAATTTATTTATTTTGTTATTTTTCTTAAATTTATTTTCAGTAAAAAAGTTGAAACGTTGAATAGGCAGGAGAAACACTGAACAATTCAATGTTTACTAGACAGGAAAAAATGTTGAATTATTAAGTGTTTGGCTTAGGGTGTTGGAATTAATTTCCATATTACAATATATATTGGCTTATATGTGATATTAATATATATTGAATAATAGACTGTCAAATATCTAATTAGACCCATTATGAAGTGATCAAATTAAGTATTATTTATCGAGTTCAATATGTGTCATGAGAAGTGAGGCATTTAATGTGTAGAATGCGTATTAATAACTTTATGATTTAGTGATGGTCTAAATTATATAAAGTTTGAAAATAATACAATTATGCTATTGGTCCCTGAAAAACACAATTAAATATAACAATGTTCTATAAATAAAAAATACTCAAATATATGCAAGTTCTTAATTTAAACCCATTAACGATCCAATAAGGAAAATAGGCTGCAGATAAACTCTGTATATACAAAGGCGCCTATTCAAATGAATTAACGCTCTCTCTCTATCTCTATTCTGACCCTCTCTCTCTTTGACGTCTCTCCATCTCTCTCTCTAAAATAACAGAAGTTGATATTGAGAGATTGGCGAAAGGGTTTGTCGGTAAAGAACTTGCAATTCGGGTATCTCTCCTTGTGTAGAACGAAGTGTTGTCGCTGCCGCCTCTCTCGCTCTCTCCATCGGACTTGAGAGGGATTACTTGAAAATCTAAAGACTTCCGGTGATCAACGGTGATTGTATCTCCCTGGAAGATCATGCCTATGGACCAAGGTAACTTAGAATTTCATATTAGGGGTTCACTAGAGGATCATGGTAAATTTAGGATTTATGAATTTCGGTATGGTTATGCATGAAATAAATCCATCATAGGGGTGAAAACGGAGCAAATACGGAGCGGATAGTGGTAAACCTTTTTAATTTTCTGGATACGGGTACAGATTGGATATCAGCCGGATACAGATACGGATAAGGATCGAATCAGATATTTATTAAAATAATATTAAAAGATACCAAAGTTCATAATATTTATCTAATTTTAATGGTGAGTAACAATATTTTTTTCATAATATATATTAAAATATATAATATATATCTACTATTTGGATACGGATAATTGAAACGTAAAATCATATCAGTATTCATATCCACACGGATATTCGGATATCGGATATTCACATCTAATTTTTCGAATACGGATCAACTACAGATCGGATATTATCCATACCGTTTTCACCCCTAGTTTGACTTCATGCATGAACGCGGAATTATATATTTCAGCGGCAGTTCAAGAAAAATGGTATATAAATTCATCTTTCATTTCTTCCGATTTATATATTTCAAAATGCAGTACATCCGAAAAAAAATGACCTATAAATAAACTTTTATTTTTCGAAACTTTTAGATTTTAAGTAGTAAAAAAATAAAAATGCTTCTTCTTGTTTCATATTTATCGCATAGTATTGTTAAAATTGGTTATGTATCTAACTTTAAATATTTCTTGTTAATTTGCAAGTTCAAATTAGAAAAACCCGTTCTTGACTGTTTGACATTGATCAAATTGTACAAACCAGTGTTGTAAAAAACGTCTGTTTAGGCTGATTAGTCGTTGGCGGTGATCAAACAGTCACAAATTTTTCCGACTAATTGACCGATTATTTCCGATTAATCGCTTAGCGGTATCTTGTCCGTGCAACGAGCGCATACCGTTATTCACAACACTGGTACAAATGAAGTAGGACCATTAACAAACTTTCTGTTTTTTTTTTTTTTTTTTTTTTTTTTGCAAATCCTACGACGATTGCGATTATTAAATATATGGTACAAAAAGGATGTCATGCAACTTTCTAGTTTTGTATACTTGGAGATTGTTAAATAAATAAAATACTCTTTATGGCTATTTCATATTCATCGAACAATCTAAAAGAAATAGGATGTGCTTATTTTTATTTTATTCAAAAATTCGCATATTGTATTGGCTACTTGATATTGATCGGACGGTCCAACAAATATTTTGTTTATATATGGATTGTTATTTTTTTTATAAATTTGCATACTGTAAAATGAACAAAGAAAATGTTACGCCATTTGATAACGATCACACAATACTGAAAAGAATTGAACCACTTGCGAGTAGGTCCGATGCTCTGGTTCGATGGGTTTAATCACAGTCGATTTGCTTTAAGATTCGCACAGAACACTTTAAAATTCGTGCGTGTTTGTTTCAATGTCGTGCGCACAAATGTTAAATTAGATCGGACGGTCATTGCGCTCGTTGAACCTAAAAGTAGGTCCGATGGACATCAGACCTACTCCGTTCTCGAATTGAACACGGATTTTCATTTTGTTTTTTTAATTTATGGATTCCAAATTTGAAACTAATATATAGTTTTGGCTCTCTGACATTGGTCGAATTGTTAAAAAATAATCGTATCTATGCAAAGCTATTGATTTTTCATTATTCTTTAAATTTAAAGATTATAATTAATCGTAGATATTGATTAGATGTTATAAAAGCATATAGTATACATGAGTATTTTTTTTCAAAAAAAGATAAAAATTCACTACAAAATATACAATCAGAATTTACTAATTTATTTGTAATAATTTTATTTGATTTCTTTCATAATCATGATTGTCACTATTCCGTTACAATTTTATTCGGATCCAAATGGCGAATCTACAATTAGCT
This sequence comes from Carex parvula, assembly GCA_025461045.1. NCBI lineage: Eukaryota > Viridiplantae > Streptophyta > Magnoliopsida > Poales > Cyperaceae > Carex > Carex parvula. The sequence goes on along the minus strand of JAJGRW010000050.1, from coordinate 6,458,667 downwards.
CTAGAATGGTGTTATAATTATTTCAAAATAAATAATGATTGTTATAAATAATTATAATAATTATGATTGAATTTTTTTAAGAGTAATTATGACCGAATTTAATAGAATAATTTTAAATACTGAAGAATATAATATAATAAAATAAAAAAATATCACCATTCCACACACCGATTATCACCAAACTTTAAAAATCAAATAAGTCATAAATAATTTCATACAGTAGTTCGATCATCTCGGAAGGTGTATAAGAGCACTTGAGAGTAGGTCCGATGGGCATCGGACCTACTATCGTTCAATGGGTTTAATCACCGTCGATTTGCTTTAAAGATATGTGCGGAACGCTTTAAAATTCGTGTGTGTTTGTTTCAATTGTCGTGCGCACAAATCTTAAATTAGATCGGACGGTCATCATGCTCGTTGAACCTAAAAGTAGATCCGATGGGCATCGGACCTACTCCGTTCTTGTATAAGAGACAAGACGATAACTACAACCGCAACACAGCTGGAGTATTTTTTATCTATAGAAATTATTAAATACAGATGTACGAAAACAGAAAGAGTGTCTAATTTCCAACAAATATGGAAAGATCTAACTCAATGAGTCTGATCCAAGTTTATGAATCGGTCTCAATGGTCCAGATCCATCAATAACCTAATTTTCTGTGACATCCATCAATAACCTAATTTTCTGTGACATCAATAACCTCAATGGTCTCAATGGTCCAGATGCCACAGAAAATCAGGTTATTGATGGATCTGGACCATTGAGACCGATCCATAAACTTGGATCGGACTCATTGAGTCAGATATTTCTATATTTGTTAGAAACGAGGCACTCTTTCTGTTTTCATACATCTGTATTAGTAATTTCTATAGATAAAAAATTTCCACACAGCTGGGTGACAGGTGTGGAAATAATTTGTTGTTCCATTTTCACGTGCTTCCTAAAAAATAGATCAGCCTATTCCAATACTATTTCAACTATTTCAATTTACATTTGATTACAATTTTTTCTATTGAAAGAGCTTACTATTCCCTTAATTCCGTTATTCGTAACAATTGTCAAACTATTCTTCAATTTCCGTAAAATAACAAGAACCGCATATGTATTGTCAGTTTCTCACCATATATCAGTACTATTCTTGATTAATTCCTTCTAAATTATCCACCAAAATTACCCAAAGCCCCAACGAGCAAATCATTGCACCATCAAACTAAAATCATAAAATTGAAGGGGTGATTAGGAAAAGCAAACCTCGTTCCTACCTCACTGTCACTATTATCTTCTCAGTTCTCAATTCTCACAAGTGATCAATAAACTCCAAGAAAAATGCTCCTACAACTATTAGCAGCATTCCTGTTACTGCTAGCAACACCAGGTTGGGCACATAATATCACAAAATCGTCGCCTCCTTTGTTACGCAGCAACCCCGGTGCACGCCACATCGCATCTCCGCGCATACAGCTGAGAGATGGAAGGTATCTTGCGTATAAAGAATACGGAGTGCCAAAAGAGAAGGCCAGGTATAAAATTGTCGTTGTTCATGGATTTGGTAGCAGTAAAGATGAAACCTTTCCTGCCTCCCAGGTAATTTGACTAAGCTAAAGTCAAATTTAAGGTAGAAATAAGTAGAAAATAAAGAGGAATTGGAATTATTTTATTTGTGATGCACAGGAATTTGTAGAAGAACTGGGGATATGCTTTGTGTCATTTGACCGGGCCGGGTATGGGGACAGCAACCCGAATCCGAAAAGAACTGTGAAGAGTGAATCCATGGACATAGATGAATTAGCACAGCAGTTGGAGTTGGGTTCAAAATTTTATCTTATGGGGACCTCCATGGGGGCCTACTCTGCTTATAGCTGCCTCAAATATATCCCTCAGAGGTAAGCAGTACAGTATCATTACCTCCTAATAACTGTAAAAATGTACTAGTTCATTCTAGATAGGGCTGCTAATTGGAACGAGGTGTGATCCGAACTGAGCCCAATGTTCAGTTCAGTTCAATTTATTTTTTATTTACGAACCGAATCCGAACAGGACCTGAACAAAGTTCCGTTATGTTCATTCATCAGCCCGTTTGAATATGCAAAATCTTAAAAAGAGAAGGGGACATAAGGAGAAAAATACATTTATCTGATTCTGATTCCTTTCTTTTTTTTTGTGATGAAAGATTCCTTTCTTTTTTAGAATTTATTTTACTTGCAATTTTGATGTGAGACTTGCAAACCTTCTCAGTTTAATAAAAGAATAAATGGTGTTATTGCTATTACCAAAAGGTCAATACCAGTAACAATATCCGTGCAGATTGTAATGAAGGGCATAATACAACATCACTACATCAGATTGATTTCTTATATTTCTCCTATTAAGGGGTTTAAAAGTATTTTATTTGTTTATATTGATAGGTTAAGTGGTGTGGTGCTACTGGTCCCAGCAGTGAACTACTGGTGGCCCTCGCTTCCCGCTGATATGTCAGAATCGGCATTCAAGAAATTGGATCCTCTATATCAAACATCATTTTGGGTAGCGCACAATTTACCGTTCCTGTATTGTGGTTGGATGAAGGATAACTTGTTTGGATCATCTCCAATTATTACTGAGAGTGTAATTCAGGAAACAACCTCCATACCAGATCTTGGGATCATTGAGCTGAAGCAAAGTTCAGCACACGATTCTGATGCAGTTAGGGTTCTTCTTTTTTTAATCTCTTATATATCCCTTTTTTTTTTAAATAATAATAATAATCTCCTTTATTTTTCCTACATCAAGTGTTCAAGGATTGTTCAACTGCTATAAATATGGAGTTTTATGGGGTAAATTATTTTCTGGTAAATGAAAGAATTGGTAAATGTCCCCCAACATACACATCCCAAATCCTAAATCCTAAACCCTAATTAAGTCGACTTTCGTGCAGGCTAAGAGGAAGTCAACACAGCAAGGAGTTTACGAATCTTTATGCCGGGATGTGATGGTGGTGTTCAGTAATTGGGAATTTGATCCGATACAGATGGAAAATCCATTTCCAAATAATGAAGGGTCAGTGCATCTATGGGCAAATGTCGAAGATATGATGTGTCAGGTTGAGATACAAAGGTACGTTGCAAAGAAATTGCCATGGGTCAGGTATCACGAGGTACCGCACGGTGGTCACATATTCTTTAGTACTAATGGCTGGGGCGATAAAATAATTCAGGCGCTATTTTTAGGCGAGGAGGTAAAAGAACCGGTGCATATATGATGTATCATCAGGGCATGAGAGCATGTTGGGTCCGATGAGTTTCGGGACCGTTCGATCTGCTTTAAGATTTATACGCACGAATTTAAAGTATTTGTGAAAATTGCAGGCGTGAATCTTAAAGCCGATCGGACGGTTATCGAACCCATCGAACTCACTTTTAGTCCGATGGACATCGGACCCAAATTGACCTCTTAGGACATATGTGATTATACAAATTATTGAAAATTTATTCAATCCAGACTTGTTTTGAAAATTTATTTATTTTAAATAAGTAGATTATACAAATTTACTTGTTTTATTTATAAAATTTTGAATTATAAAATTCAATACTTGTCAAGAGCTAAATTATTTAATTATTGAAAAATATTCCAACACTTGCAATTGGAAAATTTGATATTTGAGATTAAACAAGTTTCGAGATACTTAATTGATCTTCACATCAAAATTTTGTAGGAATTCAATTTTAAATGTATTACTATTTTCTAGGATAGGTAAAAGAACAATGAATTTAAAATATTTAGACCATCCGATATGAATCGTTTTTTACATACCAAAACTAATACAAAAAACAATCCTAAAATATGTAATATTTTATTTTTTTCGAGATTTCAATGCGAGGAATTGAATTGAGGGACTCATACCGAGCATTTGAATGTCAAAAATTAAAATTAAAGCAAAAGCATTATTTTTTTGAATAAAAAAGCAAAAGCATTATTCAAAATTTGTTAAGCATTGCACCATAGACTTAACTATTCCTGTTTCATACTTTTTTATTACTCACTTTAATAATTTTCTTCACTTTATTGAATGACTTTCTCTAAGTAGGATGACAAATTGCATGAACAAAATGAGTATTGTTTTTTAAAATCCTCATTTATCCAATTTTCTGAAGATATATCTTTAATACTTCACATAAAAAAATGAGAGCGAGAGCAAACAAATTCTTAATCTATTGTTAGGAGAGGAAGATATTGCATAAACTAAGAGATTTATAATATGAGATGCATAAACTGATGTTACATATAGAGAATTGAATCTGAGACTTAACTAGCACTTAATTTGATGAATTTTGATGTTTGTTCAGTTTGAGACAGATGTATGTTTTACTGTGACAAATTTTCAGTTACAATTGCATTTAATCATTTGATCTGATTAATCACAATCAAAGAACATCTCCTCCAAGAGGTATCAGTAAAACTCTGCTGGATAAGGGTACGGGTAAGAATTATTTTGTACCCATTATCATATAAGTTAATTGATAAAGACATTAAATTATATACGATAAAACTTTTGTTTATATATAACAATATAATTTTTTATTATTATAATTAGAATGATTTATACAATATTTAAAAACGTTTTATTTGATTAATAATTTGTAATTTTTAAAATAATAAAACAAAATTATAATTATAATCTTACGATATTACATGCATAATGTGTTTACTATATAATTTATTCATCATATTTAGATAAAATTATATAAGATATTAATTTATTCAATAATTATTCATTATTTATTTTGTACTAGTTATTTTAATAGATAATGATAAAGTATGGATACTAGTTATTAGTCGCCTCGTACTGTACTCATTGACATCCTTCTGCGAAACCCTGTTGGGCTATGAAATCTGTTGGCAACAACTATCGAGTTAACTTATATGAGTGTGTTTTAGTAAATAGAATTGTGACATGGGGGAGGCCAGTAGATTATGTTGAACGTACATATTCATATGGAGATTATGTTGAACGGTTCGAATCGACCGTTAGGATTTTAAAAACTCAAATATTGAGCCGTAGCACGGAGATCCTCTATGCTATGCATAGCACCATAGCCAACTCCTATATATATATATATATATATATATATATATGGGCTACAGTGCTTCGCGAAGTAAATGGTCTTTTTTACTTCATGTCATATTTTCATTTTGAAAATCCAAACAACCGATCCGAACCATTCAACATGTTCTAAATATTGAAATGTGCTTGGAGACTAAATTTTATATTTTTTGGAATTTCTTTACTATTTATTAAGCCACATTGAAAATCGCTGATCCGGTGGTCCAGAAACTTTTACTGTTTTTTACTGTTCACAGTGGATCAGCGATTTTCAAAGTGGCTTAATAAATAGTAAAAAAAATTCCAAAAACTATAAAATTTAGTCTTCAAGCACATTTCAATATTTAGAACATGTTGAACGGTTCGAATCGGTTGTTTGGATTTTCAAAATAAAAATATGACGTGAAGTAAAAAAGACCATTTACTTCGCGAAGCACTGTAGCCCATCTATATATATATATATATATATTAATCAAATTCTCTTAGCGGCAACTTGCCGACTTACTTAAAAACAAAAAAAATAAATAATAGACTATAAGAGTGATAGAAGGAAATAGTTTTGGGTTAAGGACCACCCGGACACTCTCTTCATTGCCATCTATTGCCACCATTCACAGTCAAGATTTCTTGATGCCATTAGAATAAGATGGAAAAACAAAATAAAATAAAACAAAGAGAGACGTTGAGAATCAGTCTTTGGTCTAGTGACAAAAATAATGTTCTTTGTGTGGAATGTTACATGTTCGAAATCCAAAAAAGATAATCTTTAGTGGATATTAAGTGGGTGGCTTGACCTCTAACTTATACTAAAAAAAATAATAAAAAGGAGCGTTCTCTTTCTCTCGATCGAAGGTGAAAAAACAAAAATAATAATTAGCTCAATATACAAGCTGGTTCTTGACAAAGGAATCGGTCATTTATTATATTTTGCATATATTATTTCCATTCTAGTTTCTTATATTAGATTTACAATTATCTTGTTACATTTCCTTCATTTTCTTTATATCTTTTATTTTATTTTACCATAGCTTTCAGTCTTTTCCGTTAGATTTATTTTTCTTATGTAAGTTTTAGGAACTTTGTAAAAGCAGAAAGCTTTCAAATAGAAATTGTTCTAATTTTGAAATTATAACTGCAAGCAGATACAGGTTACTCGTTCAATAGAATTGGGTCCATGAAATAACAACTAAAGCCCCTAGGCGATTCAAACCCTAGGCAGCCGCCTCTTTTCTTCCTCCAACACATTTCAATCCATTTCTCTGTCACCTCTTCTAGGCTTCTCATCCGACAAAGCGTCTCCTCTCTCTCGTCTCTACCTTGAGAGGTGAGGAGAATGAGAAAGGGGAGGAACCGGAGCTGATCGGAGCGGAGAGCGCGGTATCGTCGGAGTTCGTTTGAGTCTCTACATCATCTCGATCGGAGCGTGAGTGAATAGATCCGGTCGTCGGAGCGCGGCGGCGGTCGAAAAAGCGGATCCGGTCGTAGAGAGCGATAGGGAAAGATAATAGAGTAATTATGAGTATATGTAAGTGAGATTAGAGTTATTTAGAGTAGTTTGAAGGATTTTGTGAGAATAAAAGATAGATTTAGGTTTAGTCATTTGACTTGTTGTAAGTTTTTTTTTTTTTATTAATGAAATTATTAGTTGGCACTTAAAACTACTAACTTTTAAAAAAAAATAACAACTAATTGCAATAGTTTTCAGATTTGTACCAAATAATTCCTTTATCAAATCCAAACTTTTACTCTGTACCTGCACTGTAAAACAAAAATTTCCTTTATTCTACCATGATTATCGGCCGTTGAAGAAAAACAAAGGGCCAAGAAATCTCCAACTTGATCACCAAATAAATACAATCTTTGCTCCTTAACTCTCGCATATGTCAAGTTTATTCCTCTCGGATAAATTAACAATCGTTCAAATTAACTCAAAACTCTTGAAGCTCTTTAGTCTTTTCTTGTAAATCTGATCATGGCACCTTCTCAGATGGTTAAACCCCTGATCTAAAATTGTTTAGTTAGGTGCCCTCCATTAATTCGAACCTTAGAGCTTTAGCTTGGCCGTTTGTCCTATCTGAAATGCAGGTGCTCAAATTAAATGCATTATTTCAAATTCTTTGATTTTATTGCTTGACACTTCACTTAAACCCTCTTTAGGCTAATATTGTCAAAATTTTGTGATGATCCGTAAAAATATGGGGTTGATTGTTGAGAGTTTGGAATGGCTTCATGTCAAAATTTTGTATTTTTTAATAGGTACTTCACTTGGTACGGATTCTTACAACAAAAATAGTTCCCTAAGACTCCATTAAAAGTAACACGTCCTACTACCCTCTAATATCTAAATTATACGTCAGTAAGGTAATGCTGGTATACAGTAACTTCTATATAGGCTACTGGTATGCCCAAGTTGTCGTCTCCAACAATTAGCAACACAACACTATCCATTAAGTTTTTTTTCTATTATTAAATTATATTTTAAAGAATAAAGTTCATAAATGAGCATGTTAATAAAAATTAAGTTACAATTTCAGCTGGAATAGCAACTATTATGCTACTCCATTCTAAATTTCAGCTGGCAAACAACCCCTAATAATCAAGAGAAGAACAGATACAATGCTATTTTAGGTTAATTTGGTGCATCATGCAAAATGAGAATATTAATTCTGAGTGATGACAGAAAGGGCCCCTCTGTTGAACTAACCAATTACCAATTTGCCAACCGAATGTCTTGCATAGAATTCAAGACATGTGCTAACCAAAACAAAAATATCAAGAGAAAAATAAAATCATACATTAAAGAACTATACTTTTGAACTACTACTATTTTTGAATATATATCAGCACACCCGTTATACCACAAAAGAAGGGGTACGACTAAATCGCACTTGCACACCAAATTCACCATAAAGAACACGTACAACAATTAAAATTATTAATAGCTATTGGTTTTCTTCTACATATTTTCTTCCATCTCTCATCTCAGATATAAGTTTCTTCATTTCATCTGGATTCTCATGATTGCTTAATGTATTTAGAAGTATATCAAAGGTGACATCATCAGGCTTAAGGCCTGCCTTCATCATCTTCTCGGCCAAATGTAGAGCCTCACTCATTCTGTCATTTCTACAATAACCGTTGATTAAGGTATTATAACTGTGTTGGTCAGGCATAATGCCTTTTAAAGCCATACTTTCTAATAATTCAGCTGCTTCATCGAGGCGGCCTTCTAGCACATAACCTTGCAGCAGTGCATTGTAAGTGATTACATCTGGTTTCACCCCTCTTTCCTCCATAAAACCAACCAGATTCTCTGCTTCACAAGTTAACCCTTGCTTGCACAAGGAATCTATTAATACATTGAAAGTCACTACATCAGGTGAAATGCCTTGACTTACCATATCACGAAATACCCCAATGGCACGGTTCCAGTCACCGACAGCAGAAATCCCGTGGATTATAGAATTGTACGTGACAACATTTGGCATCACCCCTCTATCTATCATCTCCTGAAGAAGCTCCGAAGCACGCAAGAAGGCCCCCCTTTTGCAACAACCATCTATTAAGGTATTATATATGAACTCATCAGCTTGAAGCCCAGAGCCAACTAATTTGTCATATATTTCAAAAGCCTTGTTGATATCACCAAGCCCACAAAATCCAAGAATGAGACCATGGTAGATATAGATATCAGGAGCAACACCTTTCACAACCATTTCATCAAACATTCTGAGAGCACTATGCATGTTGCCTTGGCTACAGAGACCATGAATGAGTATGCTATAGGTGATCACATCTGGAACAATGCCTTTAGCAGCCATGTCATCAAACATCCTCAAACCACTATCTGTGTCACCATGGCTGCAGAGACCATGAATAAGACTGTTGTAAGTATGCAAATTGGGAACAAGTCTACAAGAAGGCATTTCATCGAACACCTTCCGTGCTGTGCTAACATCGTCATTTTTGCACAGGCCATCAATGAGAATGTTACAAGTGATTACATTGGGCCACACTTTTTGAGCAGCCATCTCTTTAAAGACCACTACCGCCATATCAATCTCACCCTCTTTGCAAAAGCCATGGATTAGACTGCTGTAAGTAATAACATCAGGCTTGCAACTAACCTCTTCACTTGCCATCTTACGACACAGCTTAAGTCCAAGTCTGCTGTCCCCAGTTCTGCAAAGGCCTTCAATAATCGTGCTGTAAATGATCAAATTAGGAGTGCAGCGCATGAGAGGCATTTTAGCAAACACCTTACCAGCAAGCCCAATCTGCTTCAATGCACAAAGTCCTTTGATGAGGGAGCCGAACATGATGGTATCAACACCACATCCTTCTCTCAAGGACTGACCAAGCACACAGAACGCGAGATCCGCTCGACCTATGTGACGGCAGCAATCCATGACAAGGCTGAAGGTATGGATGGTGGGAAAAACGCCTCTTTCTCTAGTACGCTTCAAGCGATTAAAGAGGGCGACTACGGTTGAGTAGCGGTTAGGGTGCTTTGTTTTAGAAATGGAAGCAAGAAGGTTATTGATTGTAAAAATTGATGGCGGGTGATTTTGCGGCGAGAGGAGGCGATCAAAGAGAGACATGGCCTCCTGGAGCTGAATGCTCTCTCCAGCTTGAATTCTATTTCGTACCAATCTGTCCAATTGACGAGCCAAAGGGTTGGCTGCCTTGGCGTTCATTGATAAAACCAAGTGAGGTACTGAGGTGTGATTTGATGGTTTTTAGAGATCAGGGATTCTCGCGCGATAAAAAGTGTCGGAGCTTTGGGTGCGGTCCACTAGAGACTAGACACTAGAGCGAACTCAGCCGAGAGGGAAGAGGGCTTCTTCATCCAAAATAATGCGGATGTGGGTTTTGGGTGCGGATGTGGATTTTGGGTGCAGATCCAAAAAAACCAACCCAATATATAAGTACCTTTGACAAAAGTCGAAAACTTCGACCATAAAATTTAGAAATTGGATTTTGTTCAAATGGCTCTCGACAGAATTTCATTCAAAGCTAGTTTTTACTGTTTAATTTGCTTTAAAATTTGTATTATTATATTTAAAACTTAATAGCTCTATAAATCTAAACCATCCGTATAAATTTTAACACAAAATTGAATAGTTTACAACTACTTACTACTTTGGACAAAGCTCCACCCTAAAATTTTTATGGCATCCGCGCGTTTATCCCAATCATGCCCCAAAGTTTGATGAAAAGTTATTGAACAGTCTAAAATTTTTCTATACGAGGCTTTAAAATTAGTCACATAAAGCAATTTCAGGAAGATTTATCTGAACCCAATATAAGCAATATAAGATAAAGTATATAAATTGAGAATGAATCATTAGTCTAGCAAGTAGGTAATGTGTTTAGGTTGAAAGTTACGGCTTCAAATTCAATTCATAATCTTTATGAATATATAAATTTAGAAACTTCACTCCTTATCATTATCTAATTTTTTTTTTTTTTTTGTAAAAAAAAGATAGACGTGTAAAAATTGCTTACAATCATAAAAAAAAATGATATTGATAGAGAGGAAATGCAGTAAGGAATAGTTCAAGAGTAAAGCTAATAATTCAAAAAAAATTGTAAATTCTTATAATAGCATAAATCCATTTGAGCAACGTACAATTAATACACAATTTATAACATTTTATTATGTATTCTTATTTTGTTTGTCCGTAATGTTTTAGTTTGCTAAGTCAATTTTGTCGAACTTTCTAGATGCAGAGAAGTCACAAATTTGTAAATAAAGTAATTGTGGTAGTTATGCGTGATTTTCATCTATAATGATTTTAGTAATTTTATTTGTGTGTTATCTAGAATGTTAGTCACATATATTTGCTCTCCTAAAAATTATCGTACTCATTAATTACGTACATGATCAAATATGCAAATTTGTAAAGTCATGTGTAACTGAAAACTTAAATGTATAATATTGTGTGATCTTATATCTAGTAATACATAAAGTAAATTGTAACACTGTTAAACTAAAAGAAAATGTTGTATGACTAAATTCATATGCTCAGTGTGACGTAATCAAAATAGTGACAGATGGTCACGTCACGTGTAGTCACCCGTGACTACACGTGGCGTGACCACATGTGACGTGATATGAGGTAACGTAAATTAATTACGTGAAATTTTTTTTTATACTTTAATTTAAATTGTTGAAATTCAGAAAAAAGATATCAAAAATATGAAAATTATAAAAATTGTAAAATAAATAAATAATGTTGCAATTTCTTTTTTAGGAAAGGTTGTTAGGTATCTGACATTATTTTAAAAATTCAAATTACAATATTTATTGGATTAAACTAGAGAAAATAAAAACCAGTACTACATGAGTATCTGTATCACTGAACCTACACCATAAGAGAAATATGGATACTCTAAGCGTACCAAAAAAAACTGAAAATTAACTAGAAAAAACTGAATACTCTATGTTTCATACTGTGACGTGACCACGTAACGTGACGTGACGTGACATGTAATTTTCGCTCGAATGCGGTCACGTCACGCGAATGATCACGTCACACGATAAGCGAGTCACGTCACGTAATTGACTCACGTGACGTGACTGATCACGGCGTGACAAATTTCCTTCTCTAACTTGAAACTGAGAAGTTGTTTTAATTAATTTCAAAATATTTTTAGGTTGGTTGATTAAAAATCTTCAAAAGGTTCTCTCATTTTTCCCTTTTACTAATATTTCAAGTTTCCAATTTGACTTCAAACATTCCAATTAATATAATTTTTATCCCTTCCTTATCATGCTTATATATGTCAAGAAAACAAATTATTTGCTACATTGGTGAATGCTCCCTCCAACTTGAATTCTCTTGCGTACCAAGCTCTTCAAGGTTTGGCAGCCTTGGCATTAATAATTAAAAGAAAGTGAGGTTCTTTTAATTTCAATTGCCTGGGGGAAATTGGATAAACACCGTTATATGTCAATGATAGCTTGGGCGAAGATATGTCTCCCATGGGAAAAAGGAGGGCTGGCGGTTAGGGATATCAAAATGTTTAATGAAGCATTGATTCTTAAAGTGATTTGGCAATTGGCGTCTAACAGTAGAAATTGCTTGCAACTTCAGTTACACCACATCCCAAGCCCTGGCAGATTCCATAGGCCGAGACCACACCATACACAAAAGACCAGTGTAGTTGGTCTGAGAGCATCCTGAGCCAACTCCATGGCCATTTGGAATTGTTTGAAGTAGTCTCTTGTTCCAGTGGTTCTTGCATTTTTTGCTTTTCATTCGTTCTAAGGCGCTATTTTAGTGTTAGAGATTGTAAGAAAGAGAAGGATTTAAAGCTTAACCAGTTGAGAAGTGGAGACAATGTAAGCATTTGAATTTCTATAATTTTTTTACTTTTGTGAAGAGGAGCTTTTGCTGGAACAAGATTTCTATTTTTGTAAGATGTTTGGGTAGAAACGCAAACTAGAAGAAGAAAGGTGTTGACCAAAAAAATAATATTATTGCTTGACCTTGAGTTGAGTGCTTGCCAAATGCATGGGTGTTAACGATCTCCACTGTTTACCCTAGAAGCAATAATTGCTTTGGAGGATTTATTATTTAGAAATAATATATTATTTTCAGCTAAAAAGAAAGGAATTGAGTTGATTTCCGAATTTTAAGGCTAATGTAATGCTACAAATTGTAAGAAAAAAGGATCTAAAGTCTTAAAGATTTAAGAAGTAGAGACAATCAGACAATCAAGCATTTGAATCTCTATAAGTAGTATTTTTTTATAGAAATAATATTAAAATAATATAAGATTCTAGACAGACAACATGAGTATTTTGATTTAGTAGAAATAACTGAAAAAAAATTCCAGTCCTCGGTCTACTGAATCAAAATACTCAAGTAATCCGTCTAAAATCCTATATCATTTTAATATTATTATTATAAATAAAAAATCCTGCTCAGTAAGGGGGAAGAGGAGTTTTGCACAAACAAGATTTCTAGTTTTGGAAAATGTTTGGGTACAAACGCAAAGGAGAAGGTGTATTTTATTATTCCTCGATCGAGTATTTTGCTAATTGGGTGATCTCCAGACTAGGGATTTCAAAAAGTCACTACGTGATCAAATACATCACAGTACGACACGACACGGCTCTCGGTTCTGTTACGGCACAGCATGTGGACCGATCCGTATCGTGACTTGTGTGTTTTGTGCTGTGACCATTCACGTACGTGACAATCTTTTAAAAAATTGACACGGTCCGATACGACACTCGAAATATCTGATCACTGCACAGCACGACAAGGAAAATATCTGGTCACAGCACGTGATCACGTATAATTAGGATCACACATGACCAATCACGACGCAACTAACGTGCCATGACCATCATTCCAAATTTAATCACAGTACGATACATATAATACTATAGCGTCACAGCACGACACAGCACGTGACCCAAGTCACAATACGGTATTACTGTACGACACGTTTCTGGAACCCAACCAGACTCCAATGTTTTCTCTTAGAAACAATAAGTGCTTCTGGAAATCCATGTTGATGGCTGTTCTAATTAGGAGTGTTCAATTAGTCGGTTCGGTTCATGCAAACAAAACTAAATTTGTCTAACCAAATTTTAATTTCAGTTTGTGTAGATATAAACTGAGATGATCGAATAATTAATTTGATGAAGCGAAGTACAGACAAAACCAAATAAAACGAACTCTAATTCGGCTAGTTTGGTTAAACTAAATTATCAGCATGAAAATTTAAGCTTATATATAACTAAAAATACAAGTATTGGCATGATACTTCGGATACTAATATTACCAATATGTATGATAACATGATTTACTAATTACTGTTTCGATTTACTTGGTTTCATTCGCATATGACGATGTGAGTTGAAATTTATCTTATTTAGTTTTTATTTGATAAATTATTTTATCAGGGCTTGTAGCTATTTTTTTTCTTGTTTCAATCCGAGGCGCTACCGACACACGTGTGGATTTCCTACCATGAGTATTGTGCAGGAATTCATCACCTGACCGAGTACAATTGAAACGGACAGTCCAGAATCGTTCTTTTAACCTTACACAAATCTTAAAGCACAAATAATACCACCCCCCTACGCCAACCTGAATAGGCACCGGCTGAGAGAAAATCTAGGCCGTCCGTTTTCAATTGTGTTGAGTCAGGTACTTGGGAAGATACGGATCCATTGTGCAGAGAAGTTAGGATTGTATCAGGTTGCTTGGATCATTGGATGTCTCAGATGGAATCAGGTGCGGTTCGATGGATATCATATCAAAATTGTTCAGTTATTCAATTGGAGCCGTTTGATTCGTATAAAGATTCACACAAACGACTTTATGATTGATGCAGATCATGAAGTACACACGAATATTGATGTTGATTGAACGGTTCCAACCAGATATGAAATTGAATTTAGTCTGATGCCCATAAGACCACTTCCCAGTACTTCACCTCAAAGTAGGTTGATCCGAGATTAATCACGGCACTTGTGGAGTGGTGGCGTATTGAGATTGTATATATCTTGTATGTGGGGTTGACCGATATATATGCTGCCTTCGTCTCACCAATTGTCTTCTCTGAAGCTCTTGTCGCTTGTCTCCTCCTTATTGCTGAGCTTTCTCTTGCAATTTTTATTTCTTCTCAGCCTCGATTCCACTAGACGAGTTATCTATTTCGCTCAATTGTTTGGCCAGGGGGAGAGGAGGTCGTCGCCTTTTGATTGCCGGTGAGCACGGGCCAGAGTGCCCTTTACTTTCCCTGCTCTTGTTCGCCCTGATGTTAAAGGAAGAGAGAGGTCTGACAGGGTGGGGTCCTCTGTCAGCCTCTCAGGGGCTAACGTCCCTTGTGTTTAAAACATTTTGTCATTGGGTGAACTGGGTGTGTGTAGTGTGTGAACCATGCAGAAGGTATAAGCGCGGCTTGCGTGCTCCGAGCGCATGTGGGGCAAGGAAGAGAGCGTTGGAGCGCTAGGTTTAAATCCCGTGTGTTGGAAAGTTTGCGTGTGTCTGGTCCACATGAGCTGAGTCACTGATCACTCAGTCTACATGGTTTAAAACTGCTGAAACTAGTCTGTCTATTTTTCAGTTCCAGCGAAAATTGGTCTGAGTCTCTAATTCGTGGGCCCAGCGTGTTAGGGGCTGGTTTGTGATGAACTCAACTGAGACACTTCTTTTAAATATTTATAAAATCCAACTAGATGTACGATTAGATAAAAGTAGAGGTTTCCCTCGCTTTGTTTCGGCGGTGACAGTTGAAATATATTGAATAAATTGTTGGTGATATGATATAATGAAATCGGTGACGCAGAGGTAGAAAAAAAAATTATATAAAATGTTAGAATAATTAGTTAACATTCAACTTAATTAACACGCTTTAATGTGTCAACAACCTCTTCCACTTGTTAGCTTTTGATCATTTTGTATGAGAAACTCAGGATGAAGTGTATCTGCTATTAAGAGCAAGGAAAGATGGGAAAAAAAATTAAGTTAATGCTTGTTCAACATTTGAATATTAATATAGTATGAGGTGCTTCTAGTATTTGGTAACAGGTAGATTTTCCTATTTGGTTCTTTAACTTCTACATTTCTTTTTTGTATAGGTAGATTTTATCCAATTGCATAGCCAAAAAATAATCCAAACTTCTTAACATTTACTTTTCAGGGATAATGAAAAGTGGACAGACCATTATTGCTCTCTCTATTTCAACCCAAGACCAGTATTGCAACAATTATGCAATGAATGAAGAATATGGGCTGGACCCTTTTTCCAATTTCAAAAAAATGGCAGCACTGAGATCAATTCAAAGGTAGAAAAGTTCCAAAAGTACTTCAAGCCAACCCGACTGTAGCTTGCAGAGACATTACGGCTGATGCGTGGCATTTCTCTGATTGTATCCTCACTATGAAAAATACCACTTGCACATCCATGTTTTAAACAAAAGTAAAGACAATCTAAAAATTGAAAAATTGTTAAGATTTTATCTTTAGTCATGCTACCAGCATCAGTGGTAATTGAAGTCTATGAATCAATATTATGATGCTTCAAAATTGTTAGCATCAGTCTACCATTACATAATCTAGGCTTATATGAAAATAGAGTATTAACATATAATGGTAACAACTTAAAGCAAATTACCTTCTTTGAGCTTCGTAAGGATAAGCCGAATTCAATCAGGGACCAGTCCATCAGCGACTCAATTTTACATCATTGCAAATTGGCAGCACGCACTCCTTTACAACATTCACATGTGCTGGGCAGTTTTCGTATTCCAAGAGCTCCTTCAATTTATACCTATGAAGAATAATATTAGAGAACAACGTGTTAATTTGATTTAATTATACCTTGTATTTGGTATTTTATTGAGCCAAATTCAAACCGAAATCAATAAACTACCAAATGATTTCTAAAATTCATATAAAGATCATCTGAACTAAAATTTGCAGTTTTAATTCATATTTTATATACCATTGATGTGGATCCCAATGAGGTAAATATTAGTTAACAAAATAGAAATTTTGGACCACTTTTAAGAAATTTTTTCTAACAGGCATTTCAACAAACACTTTGTATATATCGGCATATTACAACCAAAGCTGAATAGTTGTAGATTTCGTTGAACAAATTAAGAGAAACATGACTCTTTCTTCATAAGATTTAAGAATAACCTAAAATAGGAAGTAGCTTACCATATCCAAGTAGAATCGAATGAAGCGAAGCAAACATTGTACATGCATATACACTTCTTAGCCTATGCATCCACTTCATCCTCTTCTTCTCGCAACTCCATTCTCGCATAATTACAGTTGAGAATACCGGACGAGGAGAGAGGAAAACATCGATTTTTTCTTCAAGCGAAATCGAAGTGCGATTTTTATCTCGAGTTAAATGCTCGTTCATCTCTTCCTCGAGCGAAATAGAGAGAGGAGAGAGGAAAACATCGATTTTATCGAATAGAAGAGAAGACTGGAGTATTAGGAGAATGGTGGAAGGAAGAGAACGGAATTGGAAAATAGGAAGATGAGCGGAGGAGAAGGGGAGGGAGAGCGTCTGGATAGAGGGGATACGGAGAGGAGATTGAAGAGAGAGAGAGAGAGAGAGAGAGAGATGCTGGAAGGGAGAAGAGACTTGTGGAATTTTCCAGACAGGAAGACGAAAACCAAAAAAAATAATAAGAAATTGAAACCATAAGTGTCGCTGGAAACTGGATTTCAAATATCATCTGCACTGTAGAGAGTACTGTTCACCTACAGTATCAAAATCCATCCAAAATTAAATACTATCTATAGAAATGGCCGCATGGTTTTAACATAATTATCATTGAATAAAAATATTATTGTTGTAAACACTTGACTAATTTTTTTCTTTGGTGCTTAACATGTCTAATTATTGTACTTAATTAAGTTAATTACATGACCGGTCGTGATTACAATCTTTTACGACCACCATGCAACCACCTAAAAAATGATATCCAAAGAAATGTACATTAAAAAGTGTTATATAAGTGTTAAAAGAAACTAAGTGTTTAGAAAGTGTAATTAACTACTTTAGTATTAAAGATAATAGTGAAATGTTTAAAATAGAATATACACTACTATAATATGAGTTTTTTATATGGGGAGCACTAGTTTGTTGTAAGAGAAAGACGGTTCATCTAAAAGAAATGATATTTTGGATTCGTAAAATTTATTGCAAGGGTAGTCCCATATAATGTAACAAGGGTAGTCTCATGTAACAAGTCAGAACAAAGTTGTTGCATGGGCGTCCTTGCAAATACTTAATATTTATGAGGATAACAGTTACAAGGTAGTGTTGCAAGGGTAAGCACATGTAACAAGCCTTTTCAGGCTTGTTGCAAGTAGTGATATATATGTGTTAATTATTGGATATATTCAATAGTTGTGAATATGTAATAAGGGGGAATTTCATGTATATCCTTCAAAAGTTTCAATATTACATATTTATCCTTGAAAATTGTAGAAACTCACATATTTGTTCAATCTAACTCTATAACATATCAAATACCTCCAAAAATAATTTAATAATATTTTTTAAAACTTTAAAATTAATTTATAATATTAATTAATAATATATTGACCATTATGCCCATTCGTTTCCGTCTTTTTAGTCCGCCTGAGTTCTCTTCTCTCTAAGACGTCAAACTCTCGCCTCTCTCTCCAAACGAAGATGGAAAAATTAAAGCAACGAGGGGAGACAAAAATTTATGAGAGGGGAGGCGACGAGGAAAGACGGGGAGAAATCTGTGATTTGGCACAGTTGGAGAGGGAGACGGGAGGTTTGGCGCCTTAAAGAGAAGAGAACTCAGGCAGACTAAAGAAACAAAAACGAAGGGCATAATGGTCAACATATTCTTAATTAATAT
Source organism: Carex parvula (assembly GCA_025461045.1). Lineage (NCBI taxonomy): Eukaryota > Viridiplantae > Streptophyta > Magnoliopsida > Poales > Cyperaceae > Carex > Carex parvula. The sequence continues at coordinate 6,440,196 of JAJGRW010000050.1, read as the reverse complement.
TGTAAAATAAGTTTTAAAGTTTTAAAAAATATTATTAATTATTTTTGGAGATATTTGATATGTTATAAGTTAGATTGGACAAATATGTGAGTTTGTATAATTTTTAAGGAAAAATATAATTATTGATTTTGGGGCGATAAATACGTAATAATGAAACTTCTGAGGGATATACATGAAATTCCCCCATGTAATAAAGAATGGATTGCTATCCCACCTCCGCCTATATAACTAAAATGATAGTTGATTCCTGTTCTGACTTGGTTTATCTCATTTATATATAGCTTCCATTCGGATAGTTGATTCCTGTTCTGACTTGGTTTAAGGAGAGAAAAGTCCCAATCGAACTCGGTACTGTTCAAGCAACGATTAAACTTGAGAAAATGATTTGATTCTCATTATAGGAGGCAAAGCATGCAGCAAGTTTGAAGTTGTAACTTAAAATTAGTATATAATACAGGGACACTAGATAAGGGGTAAAGATAATGACAGAGTAATTTTTGCTTCATGCAATGTACAAACAATAGAAGCAAAACAGTGTTGCATATGACTCGTGCGCTGCATGTAGCAAAATCTACTCTGTCAATATATTTACCCTACATAAGGACTATTATGGTACCTAGGTTTGTGTATAATTCTCTTTATATGGAACTAGATGATAAATCAAGTCTCAATTAAGCCAAGAAATGCCTAAAATGAAACAAAGAAGTCAAAAGAACTTGGATAAAAACTGGAACCATGCCAGTATATGTTATGGTAGGTTTTCTGTTACTTAGTTCTGTATTATAGTGTTATATCTTTTGCTTTTGTATTTTTAATAATACTAGATATTTGTCTGAAAGGGGGTTCTTGGATTGTTAAGCGTTCCCTCTGCACTTGTATTTTCAATTGGGATTGTACTGAAGGAGGCGTATTCAAGATTTCTCTTATAATCAGGTTTGTTTGTATTAACTCACCTACCAAATCTCAACATATATGTAGTTCTTAACCTAATTTTTTATGGGTCAATATTTCCACTTGTTGATAAAGTTGCTCTCTTCATAAATTAATGTGGAGGGCAATTTGGACATTTTGGTAAAAAAAGTAAAATTATTCTGAGATAATGTTGCTGAGATATTTAACATTCTCATTTTCATAGGTATTTTAAGACTACCAGGGTAAAAAAACAGAATACTTTACTTCTCCTTATATCAATATATTTTATTCAATTAGTTTCATGGGTCAATTTCTCCACTTGTTGAAAAGAGTGCTCAAGTAACCCTACTTGCTCTCTTCATAAACTGATATGGAGGGCAATTTGGACCTTTTGGTTAATTTTTTCTTTAATTCTGAAGATGATGATGCAAACATATTTAACATTCTCATATTTCATTGGTATTCTAAGATTACCAGGGGTAAAAAAATATATATATATTTTACTTTTCCTTTTATCAATATCTTTTGTTCAATTAGGTTCATGAGAAATTTCTACAAGCTAATAAAAGTATGTGGTCGGCATTGAAGTGTCCGGAAGTGTGGCAACCATGTCTTTATATGTACCTCTCTCTTGCTTTGAGTCTGGATATCTCAGTTGGTATGTTCTACTGGTACTGCAATCCTACAACTGGGCCTGTTTTTTTTCTGAGGTACCAGAACTTCCCATTTTTTAACCGCGTCAAATTTCTAACTGTTAAAAGGTTTAACTGGAACTGTTTAGGTAAAGCTATTAGAGTGAGGATTTGGTACTTTGCAAATTGCAGATCAACCCGTACTATGGATTCATATCTTTGTTTTGATAGTTCAAACAGTTGATCTGAACCAGTCAACATGATCTCCATATGAAAATGTAGTTGGAGACCGGATTTTACTTTTATTAGAACTTTTTTACTATTATTTTAGATAGGTTTAAAATCATTACTTTTGGATGGTCCATAATTTTGAATTAGGTGATTTTCTACTTATTTTAAAAAATAGTAAAAAAAGTTCCAAGAAAATGTAAAATTTGATCTCCAAGTATATTTTCATACGGAGATCATGTTTAACAGTATCGAATGTTTGGACTTTGAAAACAGATTTATTGACATAGTACGGACCAATCCGTGCTATGCATAGTACCATAGCCTCACTCGTAAAATATACACCACCTTATGCTATAATTGATAAGTTTGCAAAGATAAAGGCTCAGTTGAGGATTGAAGCTGAGTCCATTCTGAAAACATTACAAGCAAGCTAGGATTGATCGACATCTCCAATGCTAGCTTGAGGGGAGTGTTAAAAATAAATGAGTGATCTCAGATTGAATCTCATCATCGATCAAAGGTAATAATAAATCTAAAGGTACCTTGGTACAGTTGGCACAGAGCATGTCATAAGTAGACACAGTAGGTAACGGCTACAAGAGTCCTCTGTAATATAAATATAGCATAGGAAACTTGTAACAGATCACAACTTCTCAAATAAAATATTTTTCACTCCTCAGATTATACAAATTCAACACAAAAAAAAAGGACAAATCGAGCACTCCCAATAAACACAAAATCGAAAACGAAAACAATGTCAGATGGGTCGAGTTCGCACTCGGCATTCACTTTCTCACTTTCCATTCCCAAATGACCTTCACAGCAAGTAACATTAGTGCCTCTGCGAGTGCCACGACATAAAAAAAGTTCAAAGCAAAGTTTCGATTTGCCTTATATGCCTCTTGTGTTTGGCCAAAATCCTGTGAGTATAGTTGCTTTGCGGAGAGAACACCGGTAGTTATGGCAGAGACAAGCTGGAACAAGCTGTAGAAGAATGCCAACTGTTGCATGTTATGCTCAGGGATACTGCAGAAGATACGGATGCTGCATAAGAGTGATGTTATGGTGATGAACACGAAATCCTTCATTTGTAGCGTGAATGCAAACCCACCCTGCACCATCACCATCACCCACCCAATCTCTAGCTTTCCCAACCAGCTAGCCACCATCTCCAGCATGGCCATTATTGTGACGAACATCGTTAGCTCATTCTCTGGCGGTCCTTCACCGGGATTGTCCAATTGGTCGGGTATGTCAATTATTGCATCCGTTGTGCTGAAAGAATATTACATTTGTACCCTTTGAGTCAATTATAATTACATCAACCAATCCAACTTTTTTTTCATATCTGATAATTTTTATGGAGGGTGTGATTTAAAGCGCTAAATTTACAATATTGAGCATAGGAATGAATTTGTTTTTCCTTGTATCAGTTTTGCCTCTAGTAAAAATTCTTTGTACATTTCTTGAATGTTGTGAGCAAATAATGCACTATTAAATTAATAAACAATTTTAGGATGATAAATTTTCTAATCCTTTTCCCAATTCTTTTTGGCAAAAATGATTATGTGTATAGGTCCAAAAGAAATTTACAATAATAAGTCCTAAAGGTTGATAACTCGGTACCGTTCAAGCAACGATTAAACTTGAGAAAATGATTTGATTCTCATTATAGGAGGCAAAGCATGCAGCAAGTTTGAAGTTGTAACTTAAAATTAGTATATTATATACTATTTTTAAGGTTCTCATTTGAACAATTTGATTCTGATCAAACTTCATTTTAACATTTAGTTATTACCATTACATATCACAATCACATGTTGTCAATGAATGGACCTAAAGGCGAACAAAATTTCCGGACGGCCTCTTTATTAAAAATAAATAAATAGTAAAAAAATTGAATTAATAAATGGTTGGCCCAAATTTGCTCCAACCAATACTAAGCCCAGATGTGCTACAATTTCGCCCAACACACTATAACAGTTCACCAAAGCCCAGATATGCTATAATGGTAATTCGTATAGAATTAGGTGGAAAAAGAAAAAAAAAATCACTTCATAATGATTATTTTTTACAATTGTGATAATATATTTCAAAAAATATATAATAACATTGAATTTTGAAAGTATCTTTGTAGATAGCTTAATAATCATTTTTGTTACAATTGAAATATTGTTTGATGGTGCTTGAAGCACTATTAATATTAATAAATTAATCAAAGAGAGACATATCATGCGAATAAACACGTCAAATAACAAGTGAGTCGTGTCACGACCTAACGAAAAATACAATATGAAGATTCTATAACGGTGAGATAAAAAACTCGTGCTATTTTGACACTAAAAGAACTCATGCAATTATGTGGTATTTGTAGGAACTTACGCCACAATACTCGGCGGGGACCCAGCTGCAGTTCCGACTCTGGCCCTAGTACACGACCTGGCCGTAATTCTCAACCCGGCATTGCTGGCTTCAGTATCATCACTTGACATGTTAATTGGCATCATCTTCCTATATACGTTGATTGCAGTTAGTCTTTAATGATTTAGGAGCAAAAGAAAATAGTAAAACATGAATAGGAACAGAGGCGGTAGACATATATATATATATATATATATATATATAGTTATCCTTGCCATTACAAAACTTGAAACCTTGAATATTGTGAAGTAATTGAAGGAGCAAGGATTATTAAATCAGGAGGAACTACATACGTACCTTTTTCAACTTCTGAAGAGAGGAGAACAGAACGGTGCCTGACTTTGCTCCCTAGCGCTTACCACCGTATGCTATCTATACCTTGAAAAAGCTTTTGAACGGCTTTGTGCTTATAAGAGAGAGAGAGTAGCACCTCAAATAGTATTCTTACTTTTTTAAATAAGAGTAAAGAGAAGGTGTATAAGAGAGAGAGAGACTATGGCTGCGTTTTTGATGAATCTCAATGTATCTGAACTTGTAATCTTGGAATTACTTACTTTCATCTTTTTAAATAATTTACTTTCATCTTTCGTATATTAATTAATTATTGTTACCAAAGACGTCAGAGAAACTTTCATTTTATTTAATCATTTTGACTATTTCTTCATGAGAAATTATTTAATCTTATTTAAAAAAGTAAGAATATTAAAAAAGTAAAACTTATTTAATAACAATGTACGTACCTTTGTTTGATGAATCTCAATGTATCTGAACTTGTAATCTTGGAATTACTTACTTTCATCTTTTTAAATAATTTACGTGAGGAGAGAAATTAAAAACTATGGCACTGAGACCGACAGGCGGGCCCCATTGTCCATATAATAATATCAATATGCAAAGAGGGTATGAATAATACACTCTTTGCATATTGATATCACTGTTGGTAATACACTGACATGTTACACACGGATTTTGAAGTCCATATTCTCTAAGGTAACGCATCATTTGTGATCAAGTAAGAACCGTCTGATCCTTTAATATTTGTGCTTATGCATAATGAACGGATCAGATTCAAAATCAAAACTTGAGGTACCTTAGATGATATAAATTCCGAATTTTGTGGCAAGCTGTCTTCAAAAGGAAACCACCTCTCTCTGACCAATGTCAACCCCCCAAATCGAGTCTTCCAGATCCCCTACAGCAACTCAAATTTAGAGTTTACATCTAGACCGTCCGATACTTTAATATTCGTGCAATAGAAGATCGAACGGTTCTGATCCAAATAAAAATTTGGGTTACTCTAGGGGATCCGAATTTCCAAATGGAGCATTGATATTTAGGGGGTAAATATTTTAACAGAGCAGTTTAACTTCATACAGCGCAACGAATATGTAATCAAACAGAGATGCATGTGATACCTGCGCTGCATGAAGCTAAAATTGTTCTGTTAAAATCTTTACCAATATTTAGGTTATTCTTATATTCTACCGTCCATGCTTTAATATTCGTGCCATAGTCTCTCTCTCTCTCTTATACACGTACCTTTCTTTACTCTTATTTAAAAAAGTAAGAATATTATTTGAGGTGCTACTCTCTCTCTCATATAAGCACAAAGCCCTACAAAAGTTTTTTCAAGGTATAAATAGCATACGGTGGTAAGCAAGCTAGGGAGCAAAGTCAGGCCACTGTTCTCCTCTCTTCAGAAGTTGAAAAAGGTACGTATGTAGTTCCTCCTGATTTAATAATCCTTGCTCTTTCAAGTACTTCACAATATTCAAGGTTTCAAGTTTTGTAATGGCAAGGATAACTATATATATATATATGTCTACCGCCTCTGTTCCTATTCATGTTTTACTATTTTCTTTTGCTCCTAAATCATTAAAGACTAACTGCAATCAACGTATATAGGAAGATGATGCCAATTAACATGTCAAGTGATGATACTGAAGCCAGCAATGCCGGGTTGAGAATTACGGCCAGGTCGTGTACTAGGGCCAGAGTCGGAACTGCAGCTGGGTCCCCGCCGAGTATTGTGGCGTAAGTTCCTACAAATACCACATAATTGCATGAGTTCTTTTAGTGTCAAAATAGCACGAGTTTTTTATCTCACCGTTATAGAATTTTCATATTGTATTTTTCGTTAGGTCGTGACACGACTCACTTGTTATTTGACATGTTTATTCGCATGATATGTCTCTCTTTGATTAATTTATTAATATTAATAGTGCTTCAAGCACCATCAAACAATATTTCTATTGTAACAAAAATGATTATTAAGCTATCTACAAAGATACTTTCAAAATTCAATGTTATTATATATTTTTTGAAATATATTATAACAATTGTCACAAATAATCATTATGAAGTGATTTTTTTTTTTCTTTTTCCACCTAATTCTATACGAATTACCATTATAGCATATCTGGGCTTTGGTGAACTGTTATTGTGTGTTGGGCCAAATTGTAGCACATCTGGGGTTAGTATTGGTTGGAGCAAATTTGGGCCAACCATTTATTAATTCAACTTTTTACTATTTATTTATTTTTAATAGAGAGGCCGTCCGGAAATTTTGTTCGCCTTTAGGTCCACTCATTGACAACATATATATGATTGTGATATGTAATGGTAACAACTAAATGTTAAAAATGAAGTTTGATCAGAATCAAATTGTTCAAATGAAAACCTTAAAAATAGTATATAATATACTAATTTTAAGTTACAACTTCAAACTTGCTGCATGCTTTGCCTCCTATAATGAGAATCAAATAATTTTCTCAAGTTTAATCGTTGCTTGAACGGTACCGAGTTATCAACCTTTAGGACCTATTATTGTAAATTTCTTTTGGACCTATACACATAATCATTTTTGCCAAAAAGAATTGGGAAAAGGATTAGAAAATTTATCATCCTAAAATTGTTTATTAATTTAATAGTGCATTATTTGCTCACAACATTCAAGAAATATACAAAGAATTTTTACTAGAGGCAAAATTGATACAAGGAAAAACAAATTCATTCTATGCTCAATATTGTAAATTTAGCGCTTTAAATCACACCCTCCATAAAAATTATCAGATATAAAAAAAAAGTTGGATTGGTTGATGTAATTATAATTGACTCAAAGGGTACAAATGTAATATTCTTTCAGCACAACGGATGCAATAATTGACATACCCGACCAATCGGACAATCCCGGTGAAGGACCGCCAGAGAATGAGCTAACGATGTTCGTCACAATAATGGCCATGCTGGAGATGGTGGCTAGCTGGTTGGGAAAGCTAGAGATTGGGTGGGTGATGGTGATGGTGCAAGGTGGGTTTGCATTCACGCTACAAATGAAGGATTTTGTGTTCGTCACCATAACATCGCTCTTATGCAGCATCCGTATCTTCTGCAGTATCCCCGAGCATAACATGCAACAGTTGGCGTTCTTCTACAGCTGGTTCCAGCTTGTCTCTGCCATAACTACCGGTTTTCTCTCCGCAAAGCAACTATACTCACAGGATTTTGGCCAAACACAAGAGGCATATAAGGCAAATCGAAACTTTGCTTTAAACTTTTTTTATGTCGTGGCACTCGCAGAGGCACTAATGTTACTTGCTGTGAAGGTCATTTGGGAATGGAAAGTGAGAAAGTGAATGCCGAGTGCGAACTCGACCCATCTGACATTGTTTTCGTTTTCGATTTTGTGTGTATTGGGAGTGCTCGATTTGTCCTTTTTTTTTTGTTTGTGTTGATTTTGTATAATCTGAGGAGAGAAAAATATTTTATTTGAGAAGTTGTGATATGTTACAAGTTTCCTATGCTATATTTATATTACAGAGGACTCTTGTAGCCGTTTCCTACTATGTCTACTTATGACATGCTCTGTACCAACTATACCAAGGTACCTTTAGATTTATTATTACCCTTGATTTTGTGAGGAGATTCAATCTGAGATCACTCATTTATTTTTAACACTTCCCTCAAGCCAACATTGGAGATGTCGATCAATCCTAGCTTGCTTGTAATGTTTTCAGAATGGACTCAGGTTCAATCCTCAACTGAGCCTTTATCTTTGCAAACTTATCAATTATAGCATAAGGTGGTGTATATTTTACGAGTGAGGCTATGGTACTATGCATAGCACGGATTGGTCCGTACTATGTCAATAAATCTGTTTTCAAAGTCCAAACATTCGATACTGTTAAACATGATCTCCGTATGAAAATATACTTGGAGATCAAATTTTACATTTTCTTGGAACTTTTTTTACTATTTTTTAAAATAAGTAGAAAATCACCTAATTCAAAAATTATGGACCATCCAAAAGTAATGATTTTCAACCTATCTAAAAAAATAGTAAAAAAATTCTAATAAAAGTAAAATCCGGTCTCCAACTACATTTTCATATGGAGATCATGTTGACCGGTTCAGATTAACTGTTTGAACTATCAAAACAAAGATATGAATCCATAGTACGGGCTGATCTGAGCTTTGCAAAGTACCAAATCCTCACTCTAATAGCTTTACCTAAACTGTTCCAGTTAAACCTTTTAACAGTTAGAAATTTGACGCAGTTAAAAACTGGGAAGTTCTGGTACCTCAGAAAAAACAGGCCCAACTGTAGGATTGCAGTACCAGTAGAACATACCAACTGAGATATCCAGACTCAAAAGCAAGAGAGGTACATATAAAGACATGGTTGCCACACTTCCGGACACTTCAATGTCGACCACATACTTTTATTAGCTTGTAGAAATTTCTCATGAACCTAATTGAACAAAAGATATTGATAAAAGGAAAAGTAAAATATATATATATTTTTTACCCCTGGTAGTCTTAAAGTACCAATGAAATATGAGAATGTTAAATATGTTTGCATCATCATCTTCAGAATTAAAGAAAACATTTAACCAAAAGGTCCAAATTGCCCTCCAGATCAGTTTATGAAGAGAGTAAGTAGGGTTACTTGAGCACTCTTTTCAACAAGTGGAGAAATTGACCCATGAAACTAATTGAATAAAATATATTGAATAAGGAGAAGTTAAGTATTCTTTTTATTTTACCCCTGGTAGTCTTAAAATACCTATGAAAATGAGAATGTTAAATATCTCAGCAACATTATCTCTGAATTAATTTTTACTCTTTTTTACCAAAATGTCCAAATTGCCCTCCACATTAATTGTTATAACCCGTATAAAATAATTTAGTTAATTAACCTAATAATCAAAATTTGCAACTAATTAAAAATTTAAATTAATTAGTGAGGTTAAATAAAGACGTATTAATTATTTGGATGAATGCTTAGAAAAATTTAACATTTAAATCAATTTATTAAATAGGATAAACAAGAATTTAAATAAATTATAGATGAATTGTTGTATGTATAATAAATTAGTAAATCAAATTATCGTTTTAGGAAATCACTAAATTGACGAACCGAATTTCAAATAGACTCGATGACATTCGAAATATTTCGTACAATTTTATAAATGCCATTTCTTTTCGAGTTCTAAAATCAACTGACAATTAAAAGAATTACCGATTTAATTACGAATTACAAATCGAAAATTTCGACTTATTAATGTGAAATTTAAACGCGAATACTTTGTTGAATTAAACCTGTTGCAAACCTCTCGATGTTATCGATTGAATTAGACAATACTTCATTCTAATTAAACTTCTTAATTGTGCAATTTGCTTGGACCGTTAAAATTAACTTTGCACGGATCTTAAAGCAGTCAAAAGGGTTTTAAAACCCTCCCCTCTTCCTTTCCTCTCTCTCTCTCTGGCATATGGGGCCACTGTTTTTCAAAACCCCTCTGGCTCTCTCCCTTTCGCGATTTTGGAGAAGCCTAGGGCTTCCCTTTTTCTTTCTCCCGCGCAGCTGATGAGCGAACTGCCCCCGTCCCATCTCTCTGCTGGCGACGACTAAATTGCGCGTAGTCGCGCGATTAGCGCACCTGCTCTCTGCGATATTTGACCCTTGCGCTTCAACCCTCGTGCTGCCTTGTTCCGGGTTATAAATACCCCCTTTCGTTCTCTGTTTTGGCTTTGCTGTCTCCTGTATTTTCGCTCATGCGTTGAGAACAAAGTCTCACTCTCTCTTTCTCTGTTCCGTTTTCCACTGTGGCTTGCGAAATTCAAAACCCTAGAATTTTTGGGTTGTGCCGTTCCCTTGAGGTTTTACCTCTGGTGCCTTTCCTGTGGCGATCTTTGGTGCTTGGTGTGTTTTCTTGGTGTGGTACTTGCCGATTTGCTTAGACGGCCGTGAGGCGAGCCGTTGCTTGGTACCGGCCGAGTATTGCCTTTTTTTTTTGTTGCGGTTTGCCTCTTTCCCGGGTAATTGCTCAAAGTCTCCTTTTTTTGTTTTATATTGGAATGTATGCTCGATGAGGCATTTTTGCGTAAATTTGACTTGTAGTCGTTGCACGCGAGTTGTTGATTTTCTCGGTGTAACGATGAATATAAGGCAATGCCTTTCGTTTACCTTGTACGACTATGCCCCGTCTTGCTTGTTTCTGGTTTTCTGCGTTGCTGATTTCTCGGCACTAAGTGTGCTGGTTGTTTTGATTGCTGGTACGCTTGAGTGCCATGTACCGGGTTTCTTTGCTTTTCTGTGTTCCTGTTGCTGCTGCCTTACTGGCACTGTAGCAGTACCGGTACAGTGGGGCTTGTAGGTGTGCTGGTTTGCCTCTCGGATTTGTTCTGTGATGTATGCGTGTGACTGGTATCAGCGGTACCAGCCCAGTGATACCACTGGTACCGAACCTTTGAACTGACAGGGACCTTATTAGAAAATTGGAAAATAATTGGATTGAATTGTAAAATATAGGCCCTTGTGTGAATATATAAATTATGAGAACTTAAATAGAAATGTGGTAAGAAATGGGCCGGCCCTATATGTATATTAATTTGAAAATTTGGGCTTTGGGCCTTTGACTTTACTGGGCCGTGGCTGTTGTGATTAATTAATAGACTTGGGCTTTTAAATATCTGTTGGGCCTTAATATGAATTTATTAATAAATTCAAGGAGGCTTGGGCCTTTATCTATTAGGTTTGGCAGATTTTTAAATAGAAAGGAATAAATGTTGCTTCGGATTGACGGAGTAAAATGACGGCTTTTAAAAATTTAGGTTTTAATAATGTAACCGAATAAAATCGGATGCTTATGTAAACTTGAATTTAATTCAGGAAATGATTATACCGTCCAGGGTCTTAATGCCTCAGTGAGAGTTCATAACATAATTTGAACTGATACTATACAACCCGATTGGACACCTGTATGATCCCGAAACACACCCAAATTAAAATAATTTAACACATTTAGATTAATTAGAATTTTAATTAATTAATAAATTAAGTAGTTAGATTTTTAAAATAAATAGTTAAGTATTTAGATGTTTAAAATTAGTAAATTAGAATTTATAAATTAAGTTAGTAGAAATTATAATTAAAGAAAATGACTTTCAATTAAAATATGTTGTTAATTAATAAAGGACAATTAATTAACAACATATTAACATTTCGAATCATTACGATTACCAAAGTTTAGCTAACGGGACAATTAGATAATCACGTATTATTTTGTATTTATAAGTTTATCGACTTGTACAAATTATTGAAATAAATTCGTACGATTTTAGAAATATTATAATTAAATTGTCGTCCCTTATCTGCTCATTCGAGCAGATGGGATACGTTACATTCTCAAAAAGTTCATCCCGTTAACGTTTATTAGTTAAGTACTTAGATTTAAAATTAATTATAGTTAAAATCAATTAGGGAACGACTTTGTATTGCAAGTAATTAATTAAGAACTAAATAGTAGCAATTTAAATTAAGTTATACCTTGAGTAATTTAGCGTAAAAACCCGTAAATAACATTACTTAGGTATTTAACTAATTAAATGAGCAGTTTATCTTCAAATTAAAAATATAACAGACGATTTAAGTACATTAGATTAATTTAATTAGAGTTGGACCAATTTTTACGCTCAATCGGAATCGAGTCAAACTGACCTAACCGATTGAGCAGATTCGAACCTTAGTTAATTAATTAATTATATACGAACACTTAGTGAAATTAATCAAACGGGGTAATAAGGGTTACGAATAATTAGTTAAACCCTAATTAAGTTACGTCTAAATTACAGGTCAGCCGACCTACGTAGATTTCGACCCGTGGATCGATCCCGCTGACGCTTGTACAGGAGCAGGCGAGGATTACGTGGATCCCGGAGGCTATTAGCGCGTTCTACCCCTACAGCCATCAGGTGTGGGATATCTGAATTATTCTTTCGTGGCGTACTCTTACCAGTCAACCACTTGACCTGACATTCGCACCTTTAATTTTGTAGCTGCATTAGAGCATGTTTAATCCTTTCTGAACTGTAAAATAGGATTGCATAACCCCTTCTAAATTGAAAATTTAATGCTTTCTTAGGAGTAGCGTAACTTAATTTAATAATATATTAGGATATTAGTTGTCCTCTTCTCGTAGAGGACAACATATTATCGTAGTTAAGCATGTGCATTGGTGAGTGTGAGATAGAAGACCGAATGACTGCTTTCCGTTCTCGTAGTATGGGATGCGAGGCGGCTCGTGGGTCTTTGGGCTGAGGGATCACTTGATCCCTTAGAGGTCTTACTAGGATTATTATTATTATATGCATGGAATTGGTATTATATCATTTGTCGATCATTTTACACTTTGTGCGGACCGATCTTGAGTCCGGAGACGATTCGGGAGCTATTCCCCCCTACATTAGGAGCTACAGGCCTAGTACGGCTGCCGAGGATGCGGTGGCAGATTTTATTTTTATTGTTATAGTTATGGGCCGGTCACGAGCCCTTGTCCCATTGGTCTGGCCAGACGGTGGAGTTCCGTCGTCTGCTCATGAGGAGACGGATTAACTCATTCTTACGACCTGCTTGTAGTTTTCTCCTATTGGATATGTTTGGATGAAGAATCGTCTAGAGTAAGGAAAATACACAAATTTTGGATATAACCGTCGGCTAGCGTGCACTTGCCTACGGGTTGAAGTCTTTGGGGCAAAGCTCGATGCTATTAGGCATCAGGTATCTTTGCATCCTCTGATCGCAGTCCTTGTGTTATGTCACCTTTGAGATATAAATTCAATTTGTTTTGGCACAGCACGGGGTGACAAAATTATCCGTATTATTACTATATCAATTTGTACACACGGTACCTATTGTACTGGACTCCGATTGATTATAATACTCATTCTGTTTGTATTTTTATTTTGAGAAACTTTAAATCATGTTGTCATAATAGGATAATCGCATCATTCATCTACTATATGTACTTTTCTTTTGTAGCTATTATGATAGGTTTTAAATTCCGCAGCATGTGCATTAAAAGTGAATAATTACCGACTTTACGTAGATTTCAAATTAAAAACGTGCTTTGACTTTAGAGGATCCCTGAAGGGATAATACTGGGTCACACACTGGGCGATCATTCGCTCACCCACCTTTTGATGTGAGATTTCAGGTACAGGTTCCGACGGTCCGCAGCAGGGGACGTCAGGAGTTGTTCCCGATGACCACGCCGTTTGATTAGTTGATTAGGACTTTTGATAGGTTTACGAGTCCAATGCTTTTGTTATATACATTGGACTCGATAGACCATGTATCACTTTGACTAGTTTGTGTTTATTTTATCCCATAGGTGGATTGTATGGATATTATGTATGTATGTATGTATGTTTATTTGATATTTATGACTTTTGCTTGATCATTTTATTATTTCTTCCGCTGTGTGTTTATTTATGTTTAGCCTTGCGTGTCATCTCGATTAATTGACACGAGGCAGGGATTGATCACACCCTAATTTGAAAATTCTGATTTGGAGTGTGACATTAATTTATGAAGAGAGCAACTTTAGCAACAAGAGGAAATATTGACCCATAAAAAATTAGGTTAAGAACTACATATATGTTGAGATTTGGTAGGTGAGTTTATACAAACAAACCTGATTATAAGAGAAATCTTGAATACGCCTCCTTCAGTACAATCCCAATTGAAAATACATGTGCAGAGGGAACGCTTAACAATCCAAGAACCCCTTTCAGACAAATATCTAGTATTATTAAAAATACAAAAGCAAAAGATATAACACTATAATACAGAACTAAGTAACAGAAAACCTACCATAACATATACTGGCATGGTTCCAGTTTTTATCCAAGTTCTTTTGACTTATTTGTTTCATTTTAGGCATTTCTTGGCTTAATTGAGACTTGATTTATCATCTAGTTCCATATAAAGAGAATTATACACAAACCTAGGTACCATAATAGTCCTTATCTAGGGTAAATATATTGACAGAGTAGATTTTGCTACATGCAGCGCACGAGTCATATGCAACACTGTTTTGCTTCTATTGTTTGTACATTGCATGAAGCAAAAATTACTCTGTCATTATCTTTACCCCTTATCTAGTGTCCCTGTACTATAAGAAAAGTACATAATAATCCATGAGAAAACTAGTGCTTAGTTATTAAAATGCAAGAAACAAATAGCTTAAACAAATTGCTAACCTGAGATCCCATGTGTTGAACAAGAAAACCGCTAATGGAGTACCCGACAAGGCCTCCAATGGATTCGTACAAGCTGCACATGCAGAGGGTGAGAAAGGGACGTGTTATGCTCTTTTGCGCCACCAATGCATCAATGGTCACATCAGATATCGCTGCACCGGCACTTTGCAGTGTCATTGCCACAGCAGCAAGAGTTATGGGAAGCGTGCTATCTAGAGATATTGTTAGAGTAGATTCATATTATCCCCATTGCACCTGTGAAAATATATATGGCAGTATGTTAGTTTTGAGTTGTATGATTAAATTGGCAAATTATACCTAAATTTATGCCTTTTGACCTCAATTTAACGCATTTGAGTCCCGAATTAATCTGAAATTAGACAAAGCATTCCTCTAATTTTGTTCTTTTCTCTAAGCACTGCACAAAAGCCTCAAATTAATCAAATTTATCTTACCTTTTCAACTATGGTTTTACAGTATATGCAAGCATCTACTGTCGGTTTCATACCAATGCACACACAAACCAACCCGAAACCCGAAACCCAAAATACACAAACTTTATAACATTCACATCTATTAGATGTTACTCAACCATTAACAATACAATAATTTTCAACTATGGTTTTTATGTTATGCAAGCATCTACTATCGGTTTGATGGTTTGGTACCAATGCACGACAAACCAACCCGAAACCCAAAATACACAAACTCTATAACATTCACATCTAATATTTACACTTGTAGAAGCAAATGTACCTGCCAAGATGAAATAAGGTTGTCTCCGGTACCCTTGTGCTGTTACAAATCAGTCAAAAGGCCCCAGATTGGTTTGACAATCCAAGGAATCCAAGTCAAACCATCATAAAACTGTGCCTGAGAAGGTTGCAGCTTTTGCACATCCTTCCAATAGAAATTGCTTGCAACTTCAGTTACACCACATCCCAACTCCATGGCCATTTGGAATCGTTTGAAGTTTTCTCTTGCATTTTTTGCTTTTCATTCATTCTATGGCGCTATTTAGTCATTTAGTGTTAGAAATGTAAGAATAAGAAGGATTTGAAGTCTGAACCAGTTGAGAAGGGGAGACAATGTAAGCATTTGAATATCTATAGAAATTTTACTTTTGTGAAGAGAGAGCTTTTGCTCCAACAAGATTTCTTTTTGTGTACAAATTAAATTAATGTTTTGGGTAGAAACGCAAACGAGAAAAGAAAGGTGTTGACCAAATTTTTGTTTACTATTCGTTGAGCGTATAATTAATGTATTTGCCAAATGGGTGTTAAAGATCTCCACTGTTTTACCTGAAGCAATAATTGGTTGTTGAAATTAGTTGTTGAACAAGTTTTGTAAGCATTTAGTTGTTTAAATGTAGTAATTTCCTTCCGAAATATCTGATATTTATTATGGAGGATGCTATTTTGAAGCGCTAAATTTATAATATTGAGCGCAGTAAGAATTTTTTGTATTTTTTTTGTTGTTTTGAGCAATTAATTCACTATTAATTAAACAATTTTCTAATCTTTTTCCCAGCTTTTTGACAAAAACTGATAGAAATTTACAAAAAGTTTGATAACTCGGTACCGTTCACGCAACATTAGCAACGTTAACGATTAAACTTGCTTGAGAAAAAGATTTGATCCTGATCAAACTTGGGAGGCAAAACATGCAGCAAGTTTGGAGTCCGTGGTGTTTTATCTTGTTAGTGAATTAAGTAGATATGATGGGTATCGGATTTACTTTGGGATTCAATTGACTCTAGGATCGTGCGGTCTGCTTTAAGATCGGTACACACAAAAATTGACATAAAAATGCACAAATAATAAAACGATGCGCACAGATCTTAAAACATTAGACAGTCCTAAAACCCATCAAACTTAGTAGAATCGGACTTGCTCCACAGTCATCTCTCTCTTTTTTCTCTAATTTTCTTTTCATTTCTTCAGAATTCAAGTATTCTGATGTTCTGAAACTAAAAAAAATGCAGCTTTCTGTGCAGTAAAAAATAATATGACTTTCGTTCTCAACAAGACGCAGACAACCGCGACACCTTGGAAACAACATCAAGTGGGCCCCACCTGGCATGGGTCCCACACAACTGTTCCTTCAACCAACCAGTGTGAGAGTGAGACGAACGCGGATCCTCTGCATTAACTCTAAAGGGAATCTTTTGAGTTAATGAATCTCAACCGTCTGAATTTAAACAGAGTTAATCCGGCTCTTGTCTATAACATAGGGATCTTTCAATATTAGTGCAGATTTAGTCCGCACGAATATTAAAACAGATTGGACTGTTGAGATTTGTTAACTCAAAAGATTCCCTATAGAGTTAATGCAGAGGATACAAATTCGAGTGAGACAACAACATCTCTGTCCAGTGATGTCTTTTTTGTGTAGATGCAACCATGCATCTTTCAGTATTGAAGCTCTAATATAGAAAACAATGAACCCGCAACACCAAATTTCTCTGATCTAAAAAATAGTAGCTCTAGTAGTATACAAGAAGCCCCTGAGAGCTAAAAGAGACGAAGAAATTTGGGTCCAGGTCCAGGTCCAGGTCCAGTGAGGCCCAAAATTATTTTCTATACTTTAATTTGGACCGGACAACATAGAGAAATCCAAATTAAGAATGTGTGTGAATTGTGATCGTGTTTAATTTGAATTAGAGAAGCAATGTACATTGTACAACCAAAGTCAATATTTATAGTTATAGAGTTACAAGCACAAATATAAAATATAAATTACAACTTTGATGCAATTACTAAATAAGAAAAAAAATGCGTAGAAGAGAATATTTTTGGTCATTTTTTATGCGCAGTATTTCAACTATGGCGAGTACTAAACAAATTTCCTCCTCTTTTGAGGTCGTGGGCTTAAAAATATTGTGAAATACCAACAGCGGGTACCGCACTGGATCTGAACCGACATATTTATTAATATCCAAAGTTAATTACAAATTAATAAATATATCCAGAATTCATGGATATTTCGAAAAATTTCCAAACCGGCCAGATTCTGGCCGGTTTCTTCCTTTTTTTTTTTTTAAGAGACACTATGAAGAGCAAGATAATGAAATCTAACACTGAAAATTCGAAGTTTTTGTTTAAATTATTTGTTAGGTTACTTCTTTTGATGTATAATTAGCATATTTATACTAAAATACGCTAAATTACTTGAAATTATGTTAAATTACGCTAAAATACGGTAAATTACGCTAATTTCGCTAATTATAATTAAATACGGTAAATTACGCTAAACTACGCAAAATTATGCTAAATTAGGCCAATTCTGTGCTCATCTTTCATAAATCATAAAAAATAGTAAAAATTGGTATTCTACAAGTTCATTATATGACTAATTTACTGAGCTACTTAGATTGAATAATAGAAATGAAAATCTTAATCGGAAACTTCAACTCAAGTTTTGAGGCTCTTCCCTTTGTTTTTTGACAATTTTGAATTTTACAAACCGGCATCGTGGGCACTGACGCATGCGTATTTTTGCAAGCTTTCAAAAAAGTGGTCATTTGCTGAAATCGGACACTCGAGCGTCGTTTTATAGTCGTTTGAAGTTTTGTTGTCGTTTTTCGCCTTCTTAATAAAGATATCATTCATATTCATATATAATTTACCGTAATTTACCGTATTTTAGCTTAATTTAACAAAATTTAGCGTAATTTAATGTAATATAGTGTAATTCAACATAATTTCAAGTAATTTAGCGTATTTTAGTATAAATATGCTAATTATACATTAAAAGAAGTAATCTAACAAAAAATTTAAACAAAAAATTTGAATTTTCAATGTTAGATTCATTATCTTGCTCTTCATAGTGTCTCTTAAAAAATCAGGAAAGAAACTAGCCATAATTTTGCTGGTTTAGACATTTTTCGAAATATCAAAAAATTCTAAGTATATTTATTAATTTGTAATTAACTTTGGATATAAAAATGTCGGTTTAGACATTTGGCCGGTTTAGCCATAACCCTGTAGTCAGCGCATACAACAAATGTTGTGAATAAAGATCCTCCCGAAATTTTACTTTACCCTCAAAAAAAGAAAAAATAGCAAATTTGTCCTCGGTATGAAATTCTTTTTCAAAAACACCCTGACCGCCTCCATATTTGGGCGATCCACTCTCACTACCAAACCACCCCACAGTGGAGCGGTCACCTCTTCACATCAGACCGCCCCATGTTTGAACAGTTTGGTGTTTAATTTTTTTTTAAAGCTATGCATTTTATAATGCCGCATTATAAAATGCTGTATTTTTTTATAATTTTTTTATATTATGTAATTTACAGTTCTATTTTTTATAATGATTTATGGTTATATTTGTTATAATTGACGATTATACTTTTATATGTTGTAATGTTTTATTGTAGTTTTATTTGTTATAATATTTATAATTGACGATTATAATTTTATTTGTTTTAATGTTTTATAATATGTTATATATTTATTGTAGTTTTATTTGTTATAATTTTTTAATGTTATAAAGTGATTTTTTTCGACTAGATAAACAACAAAACTAAATAATCTAAATGGTAAGTCTACAGCATAAAATCTAACAACCCAAACATGAAACTAAATAATTTAAAATCAAGCAGCAAAAAAATGATGAATTTTAAGTTAATTTCAAATTTTCAATACATTCACTTTCACATTTTTTTTATTGCTTGAATTTATACCAAATGAACATAAAAAAATTATAAATTTGATATGTAAACGCATTAATAACGAGAACATCAGTTTAACAATTTGGATTCGTCATTTGAAGTTTATACAATAGATTTTTGAGGCAATAACACATAAGACCTTATGCTATCCATAGCACCTAAGTCAAACTCATATATGAAATTTAAAATCCTCAAATTGGAGATTATATATTATGTAGTCACAGTTTGCCAAGTAGATAGTCATGCTTGGAGCTAACAAGTGCTTTTGTGAACAATTCTACCTGTTGGTGTATAATACAGATACACAACATTTTTACAGAATTTTTTTGAAATTACTTCTTTTAATAAAAATTAGGATTATTCCTTGAATTTCGCTTTGAAAAAACAATGATCTAATGATAAAACATAAATTTTTAAAATGATATAAAAACTATAGAGAATTATTTTACATTTAGAAAATTTTGACATAAATATTTCTTTTTAAACATTAAAGATATACAATAGTAAACATGTATATTGCATTGTGAGGTACAATGTGCATCTATGATTAAGGAAATGAAGATTTTGTTTAGATTGGATGAATTTGTAAATATATCTGAAAATAATATGAGATTCGGCAGATGATTCGAAATCTTTAATTATATATATATATACAAGTAATTGCTGACATATAATAGGTAAACTTGCTTGCCAAGCAATTGAATTTAGTGGCAGGGAATATATTATGAATATTATTTTTACTAGTAGCATGGTTATTACTTTTTTTACTATTAGCACGGTTGTATACAAACCGACTTTTAACTGTTATTAAGCAAGTATTTTTTTTGTCAAAATATATAATTACTTTCTTACCCAATTCAATAACTTCACCTCATTTCGAACTAATTATACATGCGAAATTCTTGTAGTTTATTTGTACGAATTCTTTTTTTTATTCATTAACAAATTATTAACGCAGCATGGAGTGATTATATATTTTTATTTTATATTAATTATTAGAGACTATTCTGCTAAGTATATTGTCTATCATGCATAACTAAGCACCCCGAAATATTTATTTACACCATATTCCAAAAAAAAAAAACCAAAAAATCATAATTTTGGGAGAATTTTAAGAACACCAAGGCCGTCAAGCCAATCTGCGGCTCCAAAAACTGAGGCCCGCCAAATGAATCTGCAGACCCGACACAACGACATCAAACCTCAGAATTTGATTATTTTGGATCAAAGGGAAATAATAATTGGTTAATAATTTCAGAAATAGAAAGAGGAATTAATAATTTAAATATGTTAGAAAGAAAATTAAATAAAATTGATAAAACATCTTATAATTTAGATTACTAGAAGGACTCCAAAACATTTTTCAGACAAGTTTTTTCCCGGCTGTAAAAAAAATTTAACTATTTCTTGATGTGTTACTAGAAAAAAATAAAAATACTTTGTATTTGAATTATTGACTCCGGTTCAAAGTCACTTCTAGTAAATATAGAAATTATTGTGTTTTTTTTATTTCTGAAAATTATTAAACAAATATTATACAACAAACAAATTTGAGGTTTGTTTTTGATTAATATGGCGGCCCTCCATTTTTGGGGCTGCAGATTGGCTTGGCAGCTTGGGTAGTTTTGGAAATCTCCCAAAATCAAATATTTTAGTTTTTTTTTTTAGATTATGGTATAAAAAAAAATTTCTGCTAAGCACCATACAACATCTTTCCTTCTAGTTTCTAGTTTATAGTTTCTACATGTTTACAAATAATTTTTTGTTGCATATACAAATACGAATGAAACATATATTAATATCACATATGTATACGTTTAGGTGCATTTTATATTTTAAAGTATAACATATGTTTAATATCGACATATTTATTCATATCTGTTTAACAAAATGTGAATATTTAATATGATGTTAACAATGTCTATTTGAATCTATCTTGTTTACCCTCCAAATTGTGATATATCATGTTTACTTAAGAGGATTCTCAGATAAGTGAAAAGTTAAAGGCTTGATCAAAGTAATTAAACAAAATCAATTATGGAAAGAAATTAATTAATTCTTCAATGCTCTGTATGGTTTCCTTGTAAGTATATTTTTGTACTCACTTTGGTGCGGTAACTTTCATAGCACGTTTCTCTTTCTTTCTTGTTTCTACTTGCCACACATCTGTCTACACAAATATACAACATGAATTTCAATGCTCTGTTTTATTGTGAGCGCCGGAACCAATTTGGGTCCGATGTCCATCAGACTCAAAGTTAGTTTGATGGGATCAATGACCGTCCGATTCACTTAAGATTTGTACCTGTAACATTTGCATCTGCTTTAAACTCGTGCGCACGAATCTTAAAGTGGATCGAACAGTCTCTAAACCCATCGGACCCAAGCTGTTTGTGAGCGCCCCCCCCCCACAAAACAGAGCTCTCTCTCTGTCGTTCTTCTTCTGAAACGTTTTAGAGCAGCTGTGGAAACTCTCTCTCTCTCTCTATGCACATACTCTATATATACCAAAACCGTTTCATTTCTTTCTAAATCTGCCTACAGTTTCCCAAATACCTTTTGCATTACACTCTCTCTCTGTTTCTCTTCTTACCATCCAGGCTCGTTCGCACCTCCGAAACCAAGAGACTTCTCTGCTGAAATTGAGGTTGTTTTCAATGCGACTTTTCACCTTCTTGCTGATTTTTAAATTGTTTTCAAATTTATTGGGAATTTTGAATGTATCTCTCAGCCTTTTACTCTAGTTAAAAATCCCAAAAAGAAAAGAAAAAAGATTACCGAGGTTTATAATTTAGTTTTTCTTTTGAGTATTTAAGATTGTTCTATTTTCATTCTCTGTAGATCTTCTCTGCCTCAAATTTAAACTATTTAATTTTTTTACTCTCTTTTTCCATTGACAGTTGAGAGAGACCCAAGAAAAAGCAAGCTAGGGTTTCATTTCATCTCTGAGACTCTGACAGCTGGCAACCTTCTCCCTTGTTCATCACAATGGATAATGTACATTACGAATACATGATCCATCGGAAGCAACAACAACAAAAAATTTATGAAAATTGGGAGATAAAAGAAGAGCCTACAACTTGTCCGCTTGAATCAGAGTCAGACTTAGTATCTTGCAACGTTTGTAAAAGAAATTTCAAGTCTAAAAAGGCGTTGTGGGGACACAGGAGGTGTTGCAAATCAGCCACCAGAGCTGATAACCGAAGCAAGCATGATGTGCTTGAATCTGGCTGGCTTGTGACTGCCAAGCGGGGCCAGAAGCCAGTCATAACCACTACAAGCCCTCAATTTATGGCAGCTTGCATTCTCATCGACTTGTCCAGTGGCAAAAATTGTGAAAAGGAGAAGGCTGTGATGAAAGAATCTCAGCCGTTGGATGACACCTGGATTTCTCAGTTCGTGTGTGGCAATAAGTTTGCATGTGTTATATGTGGCAAGGCATTTCCTTCGTATCAGGCACTAGGTGGCCACAAAGCAAGCCACGGGAAGGAGGACACGACGGTGAATTTAGGTAAAAGTGATAAGGAGGTGAAGTACTTGAAGAGGCTGATAAGTAGGGACCACCGGTGCGAGGTTTGCGGGGTCTCTTATTCGTCGGGACAGGCTCTTGGCGGTCACAAGAGGAAACATTGGACGGGTTCACCTGTAAGTGAAATTCAAGCAAGTAAATTTACTGCAAGAGAGGGTTAATGCATATATCCATTAATTTGGCTAGTTTTTGGACAAATAACTGATATTTTAAGCTTAAGGGTTTTCTTTAAAAAATTCATTGCATAAAGTTATATAGTACTAATTTTATAGTAACAGAGTTAGGTTCGATCAGATGTTTATTGTATATGACTTGATAGATTTTGGTGGTTTAGCTGGATATGTAGTTCTGTTAATTTCTCAGTAATTTTGGGTATGTATTATTTTGCTCATCTTTTGTTTGAAATTGTACTTATCCTGAGTTATTAAAGAATACAATTGGCTTACCAAAACAAATAGTGAACATTAAATTTTACTCCAATTTTCTGACCAAATTGAAATGAGAAGTATTTAATCTATTATTGGAATTATTGTTTCTCATAAGTACAATCAACATATGAATATGTAACTTCATATTCCTCTCATAGGCAGAGACAGAGAAAGGCATAGAGAAAGAGGATTAACTTCTATAAATTGAAAATTTTGATTAATTTTTACCTTATAAAAATTCTATTTTTTACAATATTTAATACTATTAGTCTATTAGTTTCCTCAGAAAATAAAACTATGACACTTTTTTTTTCAGTCCTTCAAATCTCAAGATTTCGCACTACTCATAGGCACATATATACATTGAGAAACTGAAGACAAAGAGAACCTGACATGAATACATTTTCTCCTTATTTTCTCCATTCGTTTCATAATTATACGAATCTTGTAAGATCTCTTCAGAAAATATGAGCGGACGCGTTGCTTGAGTTGGTTACAAATGTCTACTTGTTGCAATGGTTATCTGTCTTAGTTTAGTACATCTCATTCAATTTTGTTTAAGGGCATCACCTTGTATATAGGAGAGCAATAATTAAGAGGTAATGTGGCAGAGTGCTCCAAGAACCGTCTTGGTGAACGCATCTTAGTTTTCGCTTCTAGTTTTATGGGTTATTTCTTCAATTCAGTTTAGGTACTCATTTAGAAGAGAGGACTGATTACACGTATCATATGAGGACTAAGATTTCACAATAAAGTAATTAATTATGGGTTTGACCAAAATACATGCTTAAGAGCATCTACGTACATCCCGGAAGCTCTTAGAGTTTTTAAAGAACTGTTAACTGCTTTTAAGACTTAAATTATAGACTCTGGAGTTTTTAAATGTTTACATTCCTGAAATTAAATTTTAGAGTTTCTAATAATCCACATCATCAATAAATTAAAATTAATAAGCCACATCAGCAGTAAATTAAACTAATTTTAGCGAATACAGGCCAATCGTTTTGCCACGTCAAAGTTTATAAACGATTTCTTAATAAGAAATTATTGAACAAAGTTGCTAAATAAGAAATCCAACTACATCTCTGAAACTGGTTTAGCAACAGCCACGTCAAATTAGAAACTAGTATGCAGATGCTCTAATAGCAATTAAATGTCGGTTCGTAACCATGTTAATTACTAGTAAAAAAAAGTTATGACCGTACTACCGGTAAAAATGAAATTATGAAAGCTTCTTAATTATATCAAAATATCATCGGATATTCCCTGCTAGATTACAAATTATTAGTCAGATCTCCGAGTATTTTCTGTTATATTTACAAATCTTCGTTTCCTTAATTATAGACGCACAATTAATGTTATCAGAATCAGATCGGATATCAATTCGGTAAAGTTTCGAATCAACAATTTACTGATCTAACCGGTAAGTCAACCGATTCAACTGTTGATTTTTTAAACAATTATATATTTAAGAGAGGATATCAAGATTATATATAAAAATTATCATATTGTTACAGAGTTCACACATACATATTGATTAATAAACTGTATAACTGAATTTGTATTTGATAGAAAACAAAAGAAAATAAAAAAATAAAAACAAACCTAGAAACCAAGTAACAAAATAGAACTTGTTAAGAGAAAAAAAAAAATCCATCCCAACATATACGAGCAATCGAAACCTTTAATTTTAATATATTCCTTGATAGTCACTGTCAGGTTTTCAAAAAAATATATATATATATACGAGCAGTCCGGTACACAATCAACAAATTTATATAAAAATAATAGTGAAGTTCGACAGTAATTAAAGTCGAACACTTAGGCCCTGTTCGGCTGCAGTAACAAAGTTACTGTTCACGTGGGAAAAAAAAATTCACTCAGACTCAATTTTTTTTTTCCCACGTGAACAGTAAAATCCAGTTAAAAAAAGCAACCTTCCCTTTCCCACGCCCATTACCCTGATGCAGCCGAACAGGGCCTTAAGGACTCTCATGTAATAGCAACAAGCAACAACAATTGTAACAATTATAAGAAGAAAGGAGTCCGAACTAGAAATTCGAATTAGAACGTGATTAATCTCCGACTTGTGTAATTACTTAGGCTACGTTTGGATGCACTAGATCTATAATAGCTAGAATAGTTACTGTTTAGAATAGTAAATAAGAACAGCTACTGTTTAAGAACAGTGCTAACTCAAGCTATTCGGAATAGTGAAAATATTGTTTGGATTGCATATTAGGAATAGAGTTTGGAGGGAATGAATAGAGTAATAATTTATGTGTTAGATTAAATCTTTTTATCAATACGTAATAAAAATCTTTTTATCCAATACGTAATATAATATTAATTTAATTATTAAATAAATATTAGATTAAATATAATATAATATTAGTTTAAATATAATACAATATAATATTAATTTAATTATTAAATGTAATATAATATTATTTTAAATATTATATTAGTATTAAATATTATATTATATTAAATATAATATAATATTAGATTAATTTAATACAATATAATATTAATTTAAATGTTAAATATAATATAATATTATTTTAAATATTAGATTAGTATTAAATAAAATATTAGATTAAATATAATACAATATAATATTAATTTAATTATTAAATGCAATAAAGTATTATTTTCAATATTAGATTAGTTTTAAATAAAATATTAGATTAAATATATATAATATTAATTTAAATGTTAAATGTAATATAATATTATTTTAAATTTTAGATTAGTATTAAATAAATATTAGATTAAATATAATACAATATAATATTAATTTAAATATTAAATGTAATAAAATATTATTTTAAATATTAGATTAGTATTAAATAAAATATTAGATTAAATATAATATAATATTAGATTAAATATAATACAATATAATATTAATTTAAATGTTAAATGTAATATAATATTATTTTAAATGTTAGATTAGTATTAAATAAAATATTAGATTAAATTTAATATAATATTAGATTAAATATAATACAATATAATATTAATTTAATTATTAAATGTAATAAATATTATTTTAAATATTAGATTAGTATTAAATAAAATATTAGATTAAATGTAATATAATATTAGATAAATATAATACAATATAATATTAATATTAAATGTAATAAATATTATTTTAAATACTAGATTAGTATTAAATAAAATATTAGATTAAATATAATACAATATAATATTAATTTAAATGTTAAATGTAATATAATATTATTTTAAATGTTAGATTTGTATTAATATTGAAAGCTCCAATCACTAATCCAACTTTTTGTTAGAATAGTGGAACAACGCTATTCTTCTTGTTCCGAATAGCAAGTAGTACGTTTGGTTGCTCAAGCTATTCGAATAGCAATGCTATTCTAAGAATAGCACTATTCTTAGTGCATCCAAACACGGTACTATGCATAGCACGGTTTGGTCCATGCTACGGCTCAATATTTGAGTTTTCAAAATTCTAACGGTCGATCCGAACCATTCAACATGATTATAAAGTGAATATGTACTTGCAAACCAAATTTATATTTTTTCGAACTTTTTACTATTTTTTTAGATAGGTAGAAAATCACTTGATCTGAAAATTCTGGACAAATTTTGGACCATCCAAAACAGTGATTTTCTACCTATCTAAAAAAATAGTAAAAATTCGAAAAAATGTAAATTTGGTTTGTAAGTACATATTCATTTTATAATCATGTTGAGCGGTTCGGATCGAACGTTAGAATTTTGAAAATTCAAATATTGAGCCGTAGCACGGTTCAATCCATGATATGCATAGCACCGTAGCCTCACTCTTACTTAAACACACAAGGTTGAACAAATATCAATAAATTACGGAAGCATAAATAATATCATAGAAGATTTAAGTCATATAATCCATACTAATAGTTTAAGGCATTCATCCAATGTATGTTATGAATATAAAATCAATTATTTTCTATTTAAATTTTTAAGTTGATTATTTATGTTAAATAATTCCATTCTATGCATTAGCTTATTGCAGTATTCTTTAGTTTTACTTTATTTACCCAAATCTTCAACTAAAGTTTGGCAATTATCTCATATTCTGCTATTCGGCTGACATTTTTAAAGTTAGCATTTGTTCCAAAAAAAAATAAACAAAAAAACTACGGTTTTTGAGCAATTTTGGATCTACCACGGCCGCAGAATACCGGTGTGGTCCCAAATAAGAGAGACCGCACAGGCATTCTGCGGCCCTTTTTTTTTTTTTTTTTGAACGGAGCATTTCATCCGCAGAAACCATTCAAATTGGTTTCTAACCCTTTGACCCTTTTTCAAACGTTCAAATACGTTTTTGCATGATTCTCAACCGTTCAAATACGTTTAAGTCAAAGTTATTGCAAAAAAAAAAAAGGAAGAGCCGCAGAATGCCTGTGCGGTCTCTCCTATTTGGGGCCGCACCGGTGTTCTGCGGCCGTGGTAGATCCAGAATTACCAAAAACCGTGGTTTTTTTTTTTTTTGAAATAATGGTAATTTTAAAATTTCGGGCCATTCGGGCTTCTAGCTTGAAAGTTCTATGGTTTAGCGATCAACTGCTAAATTATTGTTTGCTTTCTGCATTATAAATTATTCAATGCAATGCTTATTAAAAAAAACACGTCAATTTTCTTAATTTATGCAGCATGGTATACTACTAATGTCTCATTTCATGTTTAAATATAGACTGCAAAGAAGATCAAATAAAGTTTCGGGACAGTACTAGTTGTTGTATTAATATTATAGTTGGTTATATATGTATGTATTAATCTGTGAGTACTCTTTTTTTTCTCTTTCTCTGTTTTTTTTTTAATATTTTCTACAGACAAAAAATTCTCTTGGTAGCACGGACTCAATATGCAGCGATATTAGAATGTTATTTATATCTGCAGATTCTGCAGGGTATTATGATGCACTACAGAAAAGAAATATCAGAAACATGTGTTGATTCAACCCGATTTTGTCTAGGATTAAATTAGGGATGCACAAAAAAACTCATAACTTATAACTCGTTCGAAATCAATTCGGATTCAACTTGTTAACAATTCAAGTTGAAAGTGACTCGAGTCAAAATTGACCCGAGTTCATTGGCTCGGTTGTCTCGTGAGTTGAATTCAAGTTGTCTCCAACTCAGTTCGGAATCAACTCGATTGACTCATTGACTTTGGAAACTATGTAATGTTTTGTTAGACTTTATACTATTTAGTAATTTGATAAATTTTGTATTATTTTATTATATATTTTCCACTGTTTCATTATATAAATTTTTAAATTGTGTATTATTTTGATAAATTATGTATTATTTAATTTATTAAATTTGTTTTGGTAATTTTTAATTTGATAAATTATGTATTATCTACGAATCACGAGCCACTCGAGTTGAATCTAAGTTGTGATTTCTGACTCGAAACTGAATTAACAACTCAGACTCAACTCGGTTCACGAGTTTACCAGTTGAATAAGTTGTTCCCAATTCAGACCCGCTGCAAGGAAGTTTGCACCGTATTTGATTCAGTTGCTTTTCGAGAGATAGGAGGAAAATATCGCCGCCGTTAGATCAGGACACACTAATCTTGAAGCAATTGAGCGGTCACATTTGTTCGCTGGGGAAATGGTTTCCCTTGCTCGCAAGCTCCCGAGCTGTAAAGATATTTGTCTTCCAGTTCCGACTCTGGGGTTAGGGTTTAGAGTGGTCGTCTTCTTTCGGTTCCCGAGTTTCAGTAAAGAGAAGACATGGCTGACGACGACTACAATGATATGGATATGGGGTTTGTTCTCTCTCTCCCTCTATCTCCCTATCGTGGGTTCCTGAGTCTAGCATTCCTGTGCAATTCCCTTCCTTTTTTCAGTAGTTTCCCGTCTGTTTTTCAATATGCATGCTCGAATGCGTTCACTGGCAAGTCGGATATCACTCATTGTGAGCAGGAACCAATAGTTCCGGTGGTGGTATGTTGATCGTGATGCTGTGGTTAGGGTTCCTGTTTAGAAAGCAAGGACTGATTCTACTTCTCTTTCACCCAGGAAACGAATGAGGCTTCGCTACCTAAATAGCTACCTAATAGAGAGTTTCGAGTATATTTTGAAGTGAAAATGCTAAATTAAAGCTATATTTCATTTGCTCAAATTCGATTCTTTCTTATTATTATTTTAATCGAATTTCAAAACCAAAGGATCTTTCTCACTTCTCAGAGTCCATTTTATAAGAATCTTTTCAAGGTCTCGACTGGCAGGGTACTTTTAAAGACATTCGTTTTTTTTTTTAAATCCCTAGGGAAATTGAAGAATTTTAGTTGTTTCTGTGCAGAGATTGTCATTTGTTTTTCTTTTGGTTTTAGTTTGTCACGCCTAAATTATATCCGTTATATAGACAAGCCTGTTTTGTAATATTAGGAAATTCCTTGATGTCTCTTGTGGGGACGATTTATTGGTGCTGTTCAGTGGGAGTCAAATGAATTGAATTGGGTGGGAAAAGGGGGAATAGTTGCCAAACAGGGTTGGAATAGAAGGCGGAGTAGAGTGGAAATTTTTCTGTCAAACTCTCTCAGTTTGCAACTGAGCCCCTCTCTATCCCATCCAGAGTGGAGTATATTACTCCATGGCGTAGAGGAGAGGGAATGGAGGGCAGGGATGGAATATCCTCTTCCATAAAATCGATGGGCTGGAATCAGATATTCTGTTGGGCTGGAATATCTTATTCAATCATACCCTTATATTTTTTAAAATTAAATTGTTTTTTAAATCAGAATTATCATGCAGGTATGAAGATGAGCCCCCAGAGCCTGAAATTGAGGTACCAACAAAGTTTTGGCCCGACAGTTTGCTAATTAGTATTGCTTTATTTATATGTCAGAGCTCGATGCAAATGCATAGCTAGGACTTATGATGATTATATCTTATTTCCAGTGCATGATCAGCCACAATGCATGTTACGAAACACTACTTGTACCATCTAGAGACCAAATAAAGTTAATTGGTTTTACTTGTATAATTGATTTAAAAAGGAAGGAGCTGAGGAAGAGCCCGAAAACAATAATGAGGACGCACCTGACGACGTCGTAGCTGAAGAAGAAAAGGAGGGGCAAGAGTCTAGTGCACGGGTCCGCAAGACCACCAAATACATGACTAAGTATGAACGTGCCAGGATCCTTGGAACTCGTGCTCTCCAGATCAGGTATGTTATATATAAATTATTTTTACTCACCGCTTGTAACAAGCTTTTGGATGTTGTTATATAAAACTCATTTTGTTGTTTAATTCTGTTATATCAGCATGAATGCTCCTGTTATGGTTGAGCTAGAAGGCGAAACCGACCCATTGGAGGTAATGTTGTCTTTGTTGTAACTGTGGTTTTGATCAAGTTATTTAAGGGATAGAAAGAAAAGGATTCTTTGTGCAAGATGAGTATTTCACAA
The DNA here is from genome assembly GCA_025461045.1 of Carex parvula. NCBI lineage: Eukaryota > Viridiplantae > Streptophyta > Magnoliopsida > Poales > Cyperaceae > Carex > Carex parvula. The sequence continues at coordinate 6,409,380 of JAJGRW010000050.1, read as the reverse complement.
CCTGGCTAGTTTTCCAATTACTTCTGTTTTGTGCTGCTGCTGTTGATTTTCAATTGAATTATCTCCTTGAAAAATCTTGTTTGCCTGACATACACAAATATGAAAATTTGAATGCTGGTTTCACACAATCACACTGACAGTCTAATTAAAATTCTTGGAATAAGAATTTTTGTATTCGATTAATTCCACAGGTCTCTAGTCTGTACCCCGTATCTTAATTTGGCTGTGCTACTATGATTTGTCCTGAAAACCTGTGAATTATAATTTTTATTAATGACCAAGTTGGATAACTCTGTTAGATATGAATTGATTTGTTGAAACTTAGAACTGTTTTTAGTGATAGCCTGTTTGCAAAACCTATGTAGTGACTAGTGACGCTGAATTTGTAGTTTTTTAAAGATTTTTTCACAAATTAATTCCATACATATGTAGAAAAATTGAAGATTGAACACTCAGGCATTTGATGACCTACATGTGTCTGGGGACTGATTAAATGACAAATTGATTCGTAATATGTGAAATTTGAGTTTGCGATTAATATAGTTGCCCAGTTTGTACCAAAATGGACCCTCTGTGGTTGTGGAGGGACAATTCAAAGTTTGCCAACCAAATTAATACATGTATAGTTAAGCAACCTTAGTGAAATCAATTATTTTCTTTTTTGAATTTTTAAGCTGATTATTTATGTTAAATAGTTCCATTCTATGTATGAGCTTATTGCAACGTTCTTTAGTTTGACTTTCATTATCCAAATCTTTAACTAAAGTTTGGCAACTGTCTCATATTCCGCCATTTGGGCTTCTAGCTAGAAAGTTCTATATGTTAGCTGTCAGCTGCTAAATTATTGTTTGCTTTCTGCATTATAAATTATCCAATGCAATGCTGATTCAAAAAACACTTAAATTTTCTTAATTTATGCAGCATGGTATACCATACTTATGTCTCCTTTGTGTTTAAATATAGATTGCAATGAAGGAACTGAGGGAGCGAAAGATTCCCTTTACCATCCGTCGATACTTGCCTGATGGAAGGTAACAAAAAAAAAAAAGAACTTTTTTTTTATTCAATGACCGACCAAAGATGCGAGAATTAGATTATTTTCTCGATGGTTAGCCTCTTGTCGTTTTGAATTTTAGTTGAGTAATTCAGAAGGTAAATAATAAAAGGCCGCACTTTAAATATGCCCATTCATTTTTATAACTCCACAAATTAAGCTGTTTGGCATAGATATAATATTCGAGAGATACAGGAGCCTTATATTCACATTTATGCCGTCAAATGTTGTGGTTCTGGTATCATTCTGGTGCCTCCAACTGATGCAAAATCTAGAGTTATCATGGATGTTAAAGAGAAAAAATGATGTAACTTCATATTTACTATCTATTGACAGTTATGAAGATTGGGGGGTTGATGAGCTTATAGTAGAGGATTCATGGAAGAGACAAGTTGGCGGCGAATAAAAAAATCTATCTTTTAACCGGTGATTAAAAAAGTCATGGTTTAACTTATGTAGCTGTGGCTCCTTCAGCATATGTAAAAAAATAATATCATTGCCAGATTTCAAACTTGGTTTTCACTCAGATAATATTATTCTGGTTCGCTTCATGTTGGTACACTATGATTTAACTTTGTGGTGTTAATTGGTCTTTATCTTTTAATCATGTAAGTTTCTTCTCGGTATTCTTGACATCATTAAGATGAAAGCAGTTGAGATAAATGGCTTACATGTCATGTCTAATGCTATTTTTTACTGATGGTGTTTGTTAAGTGGAAGATGAAGGATTATAAGATTTGGATCCTTGGTTTGGATTTAAACCCCATGGATGTATCATGTTAACACCCTCCTACGAAAGACTGCATTGGTGCAGATTCAATCTGTCCGTGTTAGAGCAAACTAACCCTAGATTAAGAGTAACTATTTGTGCTTGTATGCTGAGAAAAAACAGCAGAAATAGACCTTCCAAAGCAAAGGGGAACAAGACCATCTGCTGTGTTACACTGTGCGTCTCGGAATTTGATGGATGATGAGATTTCCATCAAAAAACCCCATTATTCCTCGTACCATTCCTTGTGTTCTGCCCTTTTGCACATACATTGATCTATTCCCAAGTTTAGAACCAATTTACTACTGAACTATGTAAAAACATCCCTGTATGGAACACTTCTCTTGATTGCCACCATCAAAGGATTAAAGAGGTATTGTTATCTTATTTTATTTCTTCAATTTTTTTCCTGTAAATGCGCAAAATGTATATACATACCAAGTAACAACTGTTGTGGCAGCCAACTTTTACCACATGCGGCTAGTGTAGTGCAACATGTAACAGATTACTTCAGGAGAGCTACTCTTCCTTCTATAAGAGCAAAAGTCTATTATATATATACCCTTGAATTATTGCTGTATTCAATGGGTGTTGGTGTGCTATTACCCAAATGATTTCCTTTGCATCTCTATTGTTACATAAGCTCATTTTTTGTATATGGCTTATTAATGGTTCGTTGACTGTAGGGATGTCACTATACCTTGCTGAACATGTGATCTGCAATGCTTCTATTGATCTGGATGAAGCTCATGAAAATATTTGCATATCAAAGTTAGGTGGTGAAGCATCATTGAAAGGTAGCCTGAAAAAGAGGAAGCGGGAACGTTCATCTTCATGATCAAATGGTGTTGAGGAAGAAAACTAACTCTGTTATTGCTCGGAAGAAATCAATGCCGCTTTCTGTCAAGCTAGCTGCGCTTAGAGCAATGGAAACTCTCTTATCAGTGGTAATTCCCCAAATTTTACCTCAAAATATTGTAGAAATTTATTGGGAAATTTCCAAGTGTTCTCTAGTAAAGTGACAAATATAATAAAATAATGTACCAGGTAAAATACGACCACAAATTTATTTTCATTAATAATTCATAAAGTAAAGAATGTGAAATTGTGAATTGTTGATGTTACGACACTAATACCAAGACATGAGTATTTAGGTGTTATTATGCCAGAATATATCATCTTATCCCAAAATTCTCCAAACATCTACTTAACCTTCTAATATATTTTTTTTTTCTTTTTCCTTTTTATTTGTCAACAAAGTCCACACTACATAATTGTATCTTTTCTTTACATTCTGGTAGAGCGATTCTCTAAAAGCGAATCATGGAGGCTGGAAGCAGACCGCTATGTAATAAATCTGGAGACAAAATCACTCGACACATTTACTGGTAAAATAGAAAAATATTTATGCATAGGGGAATCACCTACATCCCAAGAGGAGTATTGTCATGTGGCATTAGAAGCCCTATTATCTTCTCTTCTTTCGCCTTCGCATTTTAGAAGTCGAAAACAGAGGGTAAAAAGTCGTATTATGATTTACTGGGGAATAATAGTTTGAAAGGTAAGGAATTGATGAACGATTCTGACTCCGAAACAAGTGATACAGTACCTCATATTGTGCTTGGTGAAACTGACACTTGAGTCTGATTAGTTGCTTTGTTCATTTATTTATTTCAAAACAAAATTTTGACTTGCTGGTTGATGCAGTCGTTAGGAGTGCCAGCCCATAAATGGAACTGACAGGGCTAACATCAAATACACAACAGAGTAATTGACCATTGTAAACATGAGATGAGATATCTTCTCCGAAAAGATTTAATGAAACAATTTTTTGTGAAGGCGGTCTTGATTTATGCTACAATTTATCACAATTCAATCACACACACTGAACTTGAGATCAATCCTACTAGAAGGGACCAAGGAGAGGACATGTCCAGTTATAGTAAGAATGTAAATAGGTCAATTAAAATTTTTAAAGAATTAAAAGAGATAGAAGAAATAATGTTAAATATGTTAAATATGTTAAATTTATACGGAGATAAGATATTGAAAATTGTAGTGTTTTGATTAGAAAATTAACAATTCAAAAGTTTAGATGGGTAAATCAGAAATTTTCCCTTTTAAATATTAGCACTCAAGAAGTATTATAACATGCATTCTCTATATATCAAGATTAAATTAAACAATAAAGTTTTTGTAGAACCTCAAAAATAATAAAACAAAATATAGTATTTATGATATGTAATGGACCTTTTTATGTAACTACGTCAAGACGCTGTTATAAAATAAAAAATATCGCTAAAGAAAACAACAGTGAAAATATGGCGCCCATTATTCTTTCATTTATTTTGGGTAATTATTAGGCTTGAAAACTGAGCAAATTCGGAGCAGATAATGTTAATATCAAATTTGTATCTGTCTTTGAATACCGATAATGTTAATTCAGAGCGGAAACAAATATGAATACGGATAATAAATGGATGTTAAAATTTAAAATTAAACCCGCCTTAAACAAATACATATAATCTACTAATATGAATTCAAATACATATACAAAACAAATAATTATCGAATAATTAAGTCATATAATTAATCTACTTAAATAATCTAATTATATAATATAATACGAGTATTATAATTAAAAGATATATATTTTTTTAGTAACGCAAAAAAAAAAACTCAAGCTGGAGTTGTGCCGTTTAATTTTGACTTTGGTCAGTCTACGTCCCAATCACATTTCCCTCTCTCTCTCACGTGATTTCTTTATTCGGTTCGGAGCTCAATTTAGTCTCACAGTTAAAATAAAAATATAAAGTAAGATATTTTATATAGGAGTGAGGCTAAGGTACTACGCATAGCACGGTTGGCTCCGTGCTACGGCTCAATATTTGAGTTTTCAAAATTCTAACGGTTGATCCGAACCGTTCAACATGATTATAAAATTAATATGTACCTGCAAACCAAATTTTACATTTTTTCGAAATTTTTTTACTATTTTTTTAGATAGGTAGAAAATCACTTGATCTGAAAATTCTGGACCATCCAAAAACAGTGATTTTCTACCTATATAAAAAAATAGTAAAAAAAATCAAAAAAATGTAAAATTTGGTTTGCAAGTATATATTCATTTTATAATCATGTTGAACGGTTTGGATCGACCGTTAGGATTTTGAAAACTCAAATATTGAGCCGTAGGACGGACCTAACCCGTGCTATGCATAGTACCGTAGCCTCACTCTTTTATATAGTTCAACCTCCTTTTTAATTTGAAGTTCGGTGAATAACTGACAACTTATACGCTGATCGGAATGAGAACTTTTACGCTCAAACGAGAAATAGAAATGAAATTCTTTCTCTTCGCTTGATCGGAACGAAAGTATCGAAGGGAGATGACACGATTTGGTGGGATTTTAGAGGGCAAAATTCCTCCAACGAAATCACGGCAAAGTTGGTATTTGCGAGAAATAATTTCGCTGAGGTGAAGTTACATTGCTACCCTCGTCACTGTCTGCTTTTACACTGCTGCGATGTTGTTATGAGAAAAGCAATGAGTTTCAATTTTTGTTGTTCCTTCCCCCTCTTGTTCGAAGGATTTTTTTTCGATTCTTTGGTTTTGGGGAGAAGAAGAGAGTTTTATTTGATGACATACTTTGTAAATTAAGTGAATCTTTAGAATTTTTTTAAACAGTTAAATATTGAATTCTTTTATGCAATTTAGATCTTTTGATCAACGAAATTCAATTTCAAATATATTCTAGTCATTTATTTTCTATTGAAATGAAATTTATCTCATTAATATTTATTCCAATCAGACCCTTATTCCTCTTCTAAAAAGAAAGGCAAACGAAAAAAGAATTCGGGTTTTATTATAAGCTTTATTGATTTCTGTTCAAAAGAAAGCGATTTGGTAGGGGTGAAAATGGTATAAAATATTCGATCTGTATTTGAAAAATTATATTAGATGTGGATATTCGAATATCCATGTGGATATGGATACAAATATGATTTTATGTTTAAATTCTCTATATTCAAATAGTATATATATACCACGAGGAGGGTTCCAATATTCATGCCTTTCATACTTCATCATACCTCATGTTTTATATCTTCGTTTTCAAAGTCTAAATTGTCGATCCGAACCGCTCAACTTGATATCCATACTAAAATATGCTTGGAGACCAAATTTTATAATTTTTGGAAAATAATTACTATTTTTTTTAGATAGGTACAAAAACACAATTTCTGAACCGTTGAAAAACAGTGATTTTCTACCTATTTAAAATAATAGTAAAATATTTCCACAAATTATAAATTTTGGTCTCCAAGCATAGTTTAGTATGGATATCATGTTGAGCGGTTCGAATCGACGATTTGGACTTTGAAAATAAAGATATAAAATATGAGTTATGATGATGTATGAAAGGCATGAGGTATTGGCATAGTGACAAGATTCGTGTTTAATTTGCAAATAATTAAACGTCTTTTTAAAGAGATATTAAACGTTTTTTTGACGAGCGTGGCTCGGACGCTTACGGTGAAGCGGAAAGGTCTTCAGAGCGGGAACTCTTTTTTCACTACGACAGGGATGGATAAAGCAATGCGACTAATGGACATGCAGAAAAATGCAAATAAGTTCAACGCTTCAAGTTTCCAAATTGAATATTGCCGTTGTTGAAAACAAGGAGTCTTTTCTAGTGAAATTTCTTCTTTGTTATATTACCCTTCCGCCTTGGAGCTAGAGACTAGAGAGTACGCACGCTCCAACAAGCTAAATCTGCTCGGGTATCTTTTCAAGTTAAAAATAAAGGTCCTTCCTACCTATATATTTTTACTGAACCGAATTCCGAATAAAACGTATAATATGTACTGAATAAAATACGTATAAAACGCGAGTTGACGAATTATTCGTGATAAAAACGCAAAATATATTTTTTTATTTTCTTTTTAAAAAATATTTTAGGGTTTTTTTTTTGTTTCATTGTTGTACCGAATTATTCTCGAATTATACCTGAATTATACCGAATCACGAATTTTTGACCCCGCCGAATCTTTTCCGAATCATTGAGTTTGTCACTACGGGTATTGAAACCCTCCTCATATACCACACAGTTTAATATATATTATGAACAAATTATGTTATTTTATAATTATAATTAGATAAATATTATGAACTTTAATATTTTTAATAATATTATTATATTTTTTTAATAAATATCCGATTCGATCCGTATCCGTATCCGTATTCGTCTAATATCTTATCCGTATTCATATTCAAAAAATTAAAAAGAGATATGGATATGTTTTACCACTATCCACTTCTTGTCCGTTCCATTTTCAACCTTGAAATTTGAGTTATTATTTGAATAGAAAATGGGTCTCAAATTATATCCGAATATTGGATTATGAAAACGGGTTCTAAATTCTTCAAGTTACTATCTCAATATTTCAAAATTCTAATCTTACTATTGATTTATGCAAAAAGCAGATTGGGCTATTATTTGGATAGATAATGAGTTACCACCTCAATATTTTTGAAATTCCAGTTTTACTATTAATTTAGGCAAAAAGCAGATTTGGACTATTATTTAGATAGAAAATGGGTTCCGGATTCTAACCCGATAACCGCTCCGTCTATTTGAAATGAATATCCGCTCTGTTTACTCACTCAAAACTTCTTTAGTTATCACCTTAATGTTTCCAAATTCTGACCTTAAAAAAAATTCGGTTTACCCACCTCCGAAATTTATCCGGTATCTCTTATTCATATTTAAAAATTATTCGGATCTAGATCTAGAAATTATCCGTTCTGCTTAATCTGGATTTGGAGCGAATAGATCCGTTTATACCCCTAGAAGGCTAGAACGAAATATGCCGACATTTTTATTAATATCCAAAGTTAATTACAAATTAATAAATATACCCAGAATTCTTGAGATTTTCGAAAAATATCCAAACCGGTCATTTTCTGGTATGGTGTAATTCAACATAATTTAACAAGACGTGCCCAAACCGTCAATTTACCATATTTTAGCGTAACTTAACATAATTTAGTATATTTAATGTAATATAGTGTAACAACATAATTTCAAGTAATATAGTGTATTTTAGTATAAATATGCTAATTATAAATCAAAAGAAGTAATCTAACAAATAATTTAAACAAAAATTTGAATTTTCAATGTTAGATTTCATTATTTTGCTCTTCATGGTCTCTAAAAAATAATAAATAATAAAGAAAGAAAGAAACCGGCCATTTTCTGGCCGGTTTCTGGAGAGGAGAAAACCGGCCAGAAAATGACTGGTTTGGACATTTTTCGAAAATATCAGAGATTCTGGATATATTTATTAATTTGCAAGTAACTTTGGATATTAATAAAAATGTCGGTAAATATGCTTCTTTTGTTATTATTCGTCACAAAAATCTATAAAGTCAAGGGAACAACTAGTACTAAATATGCTTCTTTTAGTATTATTCGTCGAAAAAATCTATAAAGTTCAACGAACAACTACATTAACATGACATTGCATTTGTCACTTTAAAATATCTAAGCCAATGTATCACATCACATCGTTCATTTTTCTATTGTTTCCGTTTCTTGTTGTTTGATTTTTATTTTTTTTTCAAAATCTAAAGTAAAAGGTGTTGTCACTTGTCATCACTCATCACCAAGATAAAGGAGCTTCACTTTGCTCTTCATGTATCTTTTCTTCTTTTTAATTCATATCGTTAGATTGAAATTTCTCAATGTGCACAAAATCGGATCTGACTCTGCTGCTTTTCCGACAGAAGAGCAGGAGCCTGTTCTTCTGATCTCAACCATTCAAATTTTGATTCATGTTTCTCGATAAAAGAACTTTTTTATGCACAGATCTCAACGATTTTGAATGGTTGAGATCGGAAGAGCAAGCTCCTGCTCTTCTCTCGGAAGAGCAGCAGAGTCCGTTCCCACAAAATCTGAATATGCAGGGTTTTTCCAATTGTTCCGTACAATTTTGAGAGGAACCCAACACGTTGAAAGTGCTCCAAATATTATTCATTTTCATGCCTATCTAATTTAATAGGATTTAGACCACCGTTGCTTAAAAATAAATAAATAAATTTGTACCGAGGTTTACTGATCATTGCTCAAACATTTGATTTGTCCGAAGTCGTTAATTATTTGTAATAACTCATGTCTGCTTCTTCAAAACCAGTGGTATCATTGAATGTGGAGGCACGAATGTCTATCTGTCCGATCTCTAATTGGAAATATGTCTTTCTTAGATAAATAATCTCCATCACTATCTGATAAGTGATCAGAATCCCAATTCCCATCCCAATCATCACCCGTGTTTATTTTCTTTTTTGGTATGCCATCAATCCCTTCACCATCAATGTCAATATTATTCCAGGTAACAACGAGTAACAATATAGGTATTGATGGTGATATAGATGAAAATTTGGCTTGGATTACAGTTTCAGGAGGAGGTGGTGGTGGTGATAGCTCAATGGTATAATCGTCTATGTTACAATCAGTGGTATAATCAAGTACATAATTGTCATAAATGGATGGTACGTACGGTTCATAACTCGAGTTGCGGGCCCCCGAGTTGTCATAACCCGAGTTGTCATAACTCGAGTGGCGGGGCCCCGGGTTGTCATAAACTGTATTTTCCCTAGAAGTTTCAACCCCGGATTGACGCGGAACTCTCCTGGAATATAAGTCCATTACCGGGGTACCCTGTGACTCAAAAGTATTGTAAATACCCCTCCATAATCTCTCATCTGTTATTGGATACCTGGTATAGTAAGGTCTACCCCCCTTATTGTGTTAATCCGAGTAACTAAGTCTACGTCATACCGGTTGGAGTTTACACCCGTCTTTTCGTACACCATTTGCTTAAGTTCCAGAAATGAGGTATTTTCATTAACCTCGAAGCCATAGGCTGTCTCTTTCGTGTATTGTGCTCCCTCCACACCCCGGACAAGCTTTATGCCACATACAATGCAACTAACATTTCTTCTTTTGAGAGCTACATTAGTAAAAAAAATATTTATCAGTGGTAATTTGTAAACCCTAAATCAATCCTAAATGAATTTAAAAAATGAATTAAAAAGACAAATTAAACTAAATAAATTAAAAAAAAATTGTGAAGATCTACCTCTATTGTTATCTGAAATCGCCACAAAATCGCCACAACTTTTCCCTTATTCCTCTTATTCATTTTTCTCTTTCAGCTAAGTTAGAATGAATTGTGAGTGGGCAGGAGAGAGAAATGTGACTTTTATATAGGTTTTATAGCAGACCGCCCCTATGGCGGTTTGGTATAGGCAGCGGACCGCCCCACTAGAGGGCGGTTTGGTTTAGATAGTGATCCGTTCTACGGACGGTCCGGATATTTTAATAAAAATTTGAGAGAATTAATAAAAATGTCGGCAACTACATTTAACATGACATTGCAGTAGTCACTTTCAAATATCTAAGCCAATGTATCACATCACATCGTTCATTTTCTATTGTTTCCGTTTCTTGTTGTTTGATTTTTTTTTTCCAAAATCTAAAATAAAAGGTGTTGTCACTTGTCATCACTCATCACCAAGACAAAGGAGGTTCACTTTGCTCTTCATGTAACTTTTCTTCTTTTAAATTCATATCGTTAGATTGAAATTTCTCAATGTGCACAAAATTTGAATATGCAGGGTTTTTCCAATTGTTCCGTACAATTTTGAGAGGAACCCAACACGTTGAAAGTGCTCCAAATATTATTCATATACGATTCCAATTGATTTTTTTTTTTGAATAAAAGTGGACATAGCCACTGAATTCATATACGAAGCCACAAGCTAAAAAGAGGTACCAGAAAATGATACCGACTTTCACAGCTAAGTCTTTACATTATTTCTTACAGCATACACAACTACATTTACTTATACAACCCTAGAGAAATCTGAAATAACATAACTAAGCATGTTCAACAAAATAACAAACACTGAAATACTGAAAACTACTGAAATTTAATAGCAAATACTTGTCAGTCTGAGACTTATATATATAATTGATAGTTATATTAATTTTTATTATCGATATTTTATATAAAATTAGTCGGTACTTGTTAGTAGAAATTTATCTGTAATTCATATTTAAACAACTTGATTCTTTTTTTTTTTTTTTGAAGAACAACAACTTGATTCTTAATTTAACTTCAAAGTGGAGAATTTAACATGTTAAAAAATAATATTTAAATAAATAAAAGTTGATATGTTGACGGAATTGAGGCATCTAAGAAAAAAAAATTTAGCATAGGTGAATGAATCTGAGCAAGCCTTTTTTCTTGTGTCAGACTTTATTTTTCATTCAAGTTCAATTTAATTGATTTGGACTGTTCTGATGAGTTATGACCAAAAGGGACACGAGCTCTCCGGTTTTGAAATAACTGGAGAGGAGAACAACCATGTAACCGACTGTTTCCTCGAATGAGAAACGGACGCCAAAGCGCCTTTGTTAACGACTGCATCTGGAATACCGTGCTCTAATTTATCCTCTACTTTTCCATTCCATCTCCAAGTCTTCGCTCCATTACCTGACTCAAACAAATTACGATCGAACGGCCTATTTAACATGCACGAATCTCGAAACATGGACTTAATGGCACCGGATTGAATTTGGCCCAGATAGAATTAATCTGGGCCGGCCGTTGCAATTTGCTTGAGTCAGGTACCTGGGAGGATATCTGTCCATTCCCTTCTCCGGTTCTCCATATCCTTCTCCTTTCCTCTGGAATTCGCGTCCTTCTCCCATGCGTTGTCCGTCTCTCACTCCGTTATCCTTATTAATTAGTATATTAAACGCTGCGCGCGGTCTATTGTCGCTGTCATGAAAAATATCTCTCAACTTTGGGCCCCACTTTGTCTAGTCGGTAATATTTCGGGGGAGTCCATATCCTCTGAGGTAACAGAATATTTTGTTTATACTCAGACCGTCCGATCAGAATCCAGGTCAATTTGGTCCGAGATAGAATGATCGGGTCCCTTTAATATTCGTGTGGATTCTGATCGACGGTCCAGATCTAAGAAGAAATTCTGTTACCTCAGGGGAAATGAACCCTGGCCCGTATTTTTGTCTCCTTCTCTAATCCTCTGAAAAGACAGTAAAGAGCTTATTTAAAAATGCGACACGCAACCCCTTTAGAAAAACGAAAGCGACCTCTCTCTCTCTCTATCCTCACTGGACCCCGCTCCAAAAACTATATCTTCTTCTTCTTGTCCTTGTCCTTGACCTCCGAGTGATCGATCATCCATGGCGTCTCTCTCTGACAGCAGGCAACACCCCTCCGACGAAACAGAGGTCACCTCGCAGCACTCTGCACCACACACCCATAACCTCGATCAGGGCCAATACACTGATAAAGACTTCAGCAGCGTCGGTAACCCCCTCGTGCACCAGAATTCCATCTACTCTCTCACCCTTGATGAAATCCAAAGCACCGTCTGTGAGCCGGGTCGCAACTTTGGGTCCATGAACATGGACGAGTTCTTGACCAACATATGGAACGCCGAGGAAGGCCAGGCCCTCGGTCAAGCAACCAACGCCACCGCCTCCTACGCCGAAGGTGACGCCACCTCCAACGAAGATGTTGTTCCGACAATACAGAGGCAGGGATCCCTCACTGTCCCCCCGCCGTTGAGCAGGAAGACAGTGGAGGAAGTGTGGAATGCAATACACCGGGCACAGGGGGGGCCAGTCACCCCACGTGGGACCCACCAGGCAGTAAATGGAGGTGGGGCAACCGTAAGTGGTAGGCAACTCACTTTTGGGGAGATGACTCTTGAGGATTTTCTTATCAAGGCTGGGGTAGCGCGGGAACCCACTGTCAGTGTCAGAGTGGCACCGCCGCAATTCGGACAGATGGCGATGTACCCAATGGGAGCAGAGATGGGAGGTGGTATGTATGGAGGCCCAATGATGGGAGGGGGCAATATGAACATGAACATGAACATGAACATGAATGGCGGGATGATGCATGGGATGATGGTGGGGCCGGTTGGGAGTCCCGGAACACCTGACGGGATGGGGGATGATGCGGCAGGCTATGATAGGGCGAACGGGAGGAAGAGGTCGGCACGTGTAGCACGGATGAGGGAAGAGGGGATGGTAGTTGAGAAGGGAGTTGAGAGGAGGCAGCGCCGCATGATAAAAAACCGCGAATCTGCTGCCCGCTCTCGTGCCAGGAAACAGGTTATTTTACTTTATTCTTTTAATCACAACTTTTTATTATTGTGAATTGCTCGATATTATCGCATTATAGTTTGTTTTTACTCTGTTTGTTAGAAACATAAAATCACGTTGCAATGAATTATGAATGGGATGATGAAAGACCAAACTGTAGAAATGGTTCCAACTTCCAAGGCAAAACTAACAAAAGCAACCATCATCAGCTTAATTTGGTTTTTCTTGAAGGGTTTTTCTTAAAGTAATATTATATTACATTTAATATTTAAACTAATATTATATTATATTTAATATAATATTTTATTTAATACTAATCTAATCAAATCTGATATTATATTTACTAATGTAATATTTAAACTAATATTATATTACATTTAACACTTAACATTAAACTAATATTATATTATATTAAAATTTTAAATTAATATTTATTATATTTAATCTAACATTTTATTTAATATTAATCTAATTTGATATTATATTTATTTTAATACTAATCTAATATTTAATTAATATTATATTTAATTTAATATTTAAACTAATATTTTATTTAATAATCTAATCTAATATTATATTTATTTAATACTAATTTAATATTTAAACTAATTCTAATTGGGAGGAATGAAAACTATTTTTTTATTAACCCCACTAGCTCTATTCTTGCTAACCCACCATTTCTATGGGTTAGTAGAATAGAGCTATTCTTGAGCTAACCCAATTTTCTAATTGTTGTTTGGATCACCTAAGGTTAAGAATAGTGGAGCTAACCCAAGGTTAGCTCTATTCTTACCTCATCCAAACGCAACCTTTCTTGTGCGACTAGTAAATCTTTTTTTTTTTTTTGTCGGTAACTACGGCTTTTTGCATGCAATGCGCACTGTTTTTAAATGCAGTGGGTGTAAACTAGAGGCGGGGCGGCTTGCACGCCCCTTGTCCTGTTGAACTAATAAAGAGATGTACAAAGTCAAATATCTTTAATAGTAAGGTACGTGTTTTTTGCATTAAATGCCGCACTAGCACGGACCTTTTTCCTTTTTTCTAATCTAATTCATTAAATGTGGTTAATTATAAACATACACTGTTTATGTCAATGTGATGCTTTAGTGGCTGTCTAATTTATGTGAATTCTGTTCATGTTCCAATAGTCTACAATTAGCATATATACTTGACCAATATATTAGTGTTTAAGACTCATTGTTGGTTTAGTTTGTTTCTTGGGGCATATTGCATCCGTAAACCTTCTTGATTCAAAGGACAAATATGTATCGATCAAAGCTTGGCTATGTGTTTCAACAATAAACCCACCTTGGTTCATGCGTATTTGTGTCCTATGCTGTTTCTAATATACCAGTTAGCCTAAATTTACATTAAACAGAACTCTGGAAAAATTATAATTAGTAAAACGTACAACCGTTGATTGAATTGTTAACTAAAGATGATTTCCATGTTATATATATTCATTCTGTCACAACATCATTCCATGCATACCATTAATATATTCGTGATTTGTATATTTTCAAGTTAATATTGAAGGAAATGCATAAGGATTCTGTTAGGTATAGGCAGATATTGTCTTGTCCTTCTAGTACTCTGGTCTCTATAATGAAATCAAATTAAATTCATCAGCTAAGTTATTAAATGCATATACTAACCAGTTAACCTGCTCATGTAAATGCATCCACCTTCTATGGAATGTGTTACTTCCAGTTCTACCAAATGATATGTATTTTCTTCTTAGTTAGCAATTCTCTAAAAAATATATATATACACACACTTCTTAGCTAGCATCCTGTTTCACAAAATGTCGCGGATTGGTTAGTCCCTTTCTATCTATCACTAAGCTAGAGCTAATTGCTATAATTTATTTTGGTGTAGGCATACACGGTCGAGCTTGAAGCTGAGCTGACTCAATTGAAAGATGAGAATGCGCGCCTCAAAGAAGAGGAGGTTATGAAATCTTCTTCTCTTTTACCTACTTTTTATTTTACGTCTTTCTTTGTGCTAACAAAGTAATCTGCTTTGACATGCAGAAGAAGGTATGGGAGGTAAAGCGTCAAATGGTACTATGCTCATTCCTCACTTACTCAAGCCTATTCTTATTGTGTTTTGTTTTATGCTGTTAGCAACAGTATTGACATTATGCAAATATCTTTTTGAAACTTTGGCACTGTAAAATGCAGTTACTCAAAGCCATATTAGAGCAGGCATATGTACATGCACAGAAGGCAAAAGGATCACTAAGGCGTAGCTTCACTTGCACTTGGTGATTTTCAAACAGGAAAAGATTTGAAAAGAGTCTCATAATCTTTTTTATTTGTAAGGCTCCTGGTCTTAATTGCCGTTGTTCGTTTGATGTTTATTAACTCCATCTTGTAGTTCAGTCTGCTAAAAAAAATAGGTTGATCTTATAGTTGCATGACAGTAGAATGAGTACTTGTTAATTTAGAATGTGTGTACTGTGTATGAAAATGTTTTTATTTTGTAATCAATAGTGGCAAATTTGGATCTTTTCTAAATACAGTAGATGGATGGTTATACAGAGCAATAATATGTACTCTGTTTTTTTTGTCATTTGGTCCTACCTACTTTGTTTTCCCAGTTGGCTGTACATAAATCAAATCTTCATAATAGATCAGAATAACAATGACATTTCATATTTCTAGTCATAAGATCATCTCCAACGCCTTGCAAATTGAATTGCAAAAAGCTGATATGTCTCTCTCCTATCTGTCAATTTCATTTTCTATTTCAAAGGATGCGGAGCGCTTTCAAAATATGAACGCTTTCACTTTCACTTTCAAAATATGAACGCTTTCAATTTCACTTTCAAAATATGAACGCTTTCAATTTCACTTTCAAAATATGAAAGCTTTCATTTCACTTCCAATTTGCTTCCCTTCTTCCACCCTGGCTGAGAAAAACCAATTCGTCGCTCCATCGATCGAGCTAAAACTAGCGTTCGCTTGGAAAAAATACTTATCCTTCCTCTCACAGACGCCTTCGTCGCTCGGAAAACTACCGTTCGTCCTCTCTCTCCCTTCCCGTTCTCATTCCTCGGATATCACCGGGTCTGTCGCCACCGCCTCCGCTCTTCCCCTCCCCGTTCTCCTTCCTCCCGCATGGATTTCCTACCATCTCTCAAGTTAAGAACTTTCTTTTATTTTAATTTTTTTCTCACTATTCTCTTCCGCAATTGGAGATGGCATCAACAATATAACAATTATGAACTTTGATGTTCTTCATTTAGGTTAGCAACTAGTTTAATGCATTGAAGAGAGGTGAAAACTACATGTCAATTTCCTTTGCCAAGCTTCTCTGCCATATGATTAATGGTTATTATTCAAGTATGATATAATGTAGCTTTACTCAGGCTACCTTGAAGACCCTTTTAATCACATGAAACTTCTTTGGTAAAAATTTTTCCTCCTTTTCTCATCTTGCTTTTCTGATATTTTATTATCCCTGAGATAGATAATCAAAATAAAAATTATCAAAATGTGACGACAATTATGTTATTTTGGAGGAGAAAATTAAACTCTGAATATGAAAAGGAACATAGGACTTTCCAAAAAGAAAAGGAATATAGGAATACTACGTTTTACTTTTCTTATTTAAGTAGAAAAAATTGGTACCAACTCTCTTTCCAAGTTGTAATGGTACTGTCAAGTGTAGACTAAATAACAAAATCAGAATCTGGTACTGCTTTCCCTAGAACAAGGGAAAGACCAATTAATTAAAGTGGATATGAGCCTCTATCATGGCATTGCTGCTATGTAGCATCTATTTAGTCCTCTATTTCATATAAAATGGGTATTCTCAGTGGCGTAGCCAGGATTTGAGTCAGGGGTAGGCAGATATCGATCGGGTATGGGTTTTTTTTTTCTAAACGGATTCGGATTCGAATCGCCTCCATAAAAATATAAATATCTATTGTGCAGACGGCCGAATCTGATATGATGATCTTAAATGAACAAAGATTTAAAAATACCCTTCTTCCCTAATTATATTAAACGACTCACACATCCATATCTGAATTATGAACTGACAATTGTTACTCCGAATTAAATCCAGGGGTAGGCATAATCAAATTTAGGGGTAGGCAAGACCCATTAAAGAACGTAGTCCAAATAAAAAAAAAATTTCCGGGGTAGGCAGTTGCCTACCCCTGTAGTATTGTAGCTCCGCTACTGGGTATTCTGATGCTATGGCCTGTGCAACTCGTGCAATCCAAGTGGCAAAATTTCAGTATGTAGTAGTAAATTGAGTTTGGATCCTCTCCAATTTCATATATAGTTACGGTCACTGCTAGTTCGATCCGGGCAGCATAAGATAAGGTAGTGATGAAAACGGATCAGATAATGGTCAAATTGTATTTGTACCCGTTTTAATTTTTGAGATACTGATACTGATACTGATACGAATAGGAAAGTTCAGGGACCATAACGAGAACTTCAATTTTTGCACCGAGGTGGGAACTGGGAATACTGGGGGACCTTCATGTAATTTCTGTGCAAATGAATAAGAAATGTCTGATTGTCTTACCACTTTCGTATTTTCATTGTTGTTGTAATTTAGTAAATGCAACTGTAATAGTTCAGTGGTGGTAGCCTAAACTCTCACACAAAGCATCAGATCTAGAGAATGATGAATATTTAGAAGCTTGATACAACACTTGTGAGTTTGACAATTTTCCGTCAACTTGTTGGATTGCCTGAAGAACTGTTATCTTTTCCTATCTGACTCCATCACTGGTATTTCTAGATGCTCTCACATGTTGATGTATATAATTTCTGTTTTGGGTTGCTGGGTTTTCTAGGGTTCGTGACAGCATTGCTACACCTGTTGTAGATGTTCCAATTAATGTAAGTGTGCTAAAGTTGGGAAATTCGTTGTGCTGAGAATAATTAGTTGATTTTGTTTCTTTGTTTATATAAATATGAGGCCTTTTATGGTCTATGGGATGTTTTGGTGTTTGGCATTTGTATGAGTTGAGAAATCCATGCGGATTTAGTTGTCATGCAGCTCTTTTTTTTTGGCAAGACTATATTGTGCAGCAGAGCTCAGAAATCATCTTTTTTTGTAGATGTTTGAGGGAATGAATAAATAAAGGTGCCAAACTTTACTGTCAAAACCAAAAGATTTTGGTGTTCTTATTGTTATATTAATTTAATTTTGGTGAACATGTGAAGAAGAGTTTAATTTTTGGTTGAATTCAGCGCAAATCATTTTCATATGTGGTAATAATTAATCTGATGGCCAAGAAAATTTTAATGGAAGTTGCTCCTTTTTGTTTGGTTTATAATCAGATGTAGTGTGAAATCTGTCCTTGTTGTTCAATTGAACAAAGTCACAAACATTTTTTTTTAAATTCATGACATTATTAAAGCTTGTATTTTGGTAATTTCTGATGGATGTAGGCTGCAGACTTGATTCAGCAGAGGCAATGTTGAAGAAGTGAAGTAAGAGAAGAAAAGCAGTTGGCCTATGGTACTATGTTTTTGGATGTTCTCAAAGTTTTATTTTGTTTCTGTATTGTAGGGTGACTAAAGAAGATAAGCAGTTTAAATTTCTGATGTAAAGACATTTTTTATTTCAATGCAAAATTCTGGTAAAAGGTTCTTGATGGGCACCATTCCTTACAACACAAAGAACGTTCTACATTTGAAAAAGATACAACTTCGGGACAAATACCTCAATTTCACTATGAAGCTTCCCCAAGTAAAAATCATTCAAACATGGAAAGATAAAAGGCTCAAAGTTTAATATCGATCATAGAAGTTTCTTCCCTACGTATGTGTTAATAGTTCAATCAGCTCTTACTCCTTGAAATCTACTCAATGTATTAACCTTTCGTTTTTCCCATCACTTCAAACTATCCTAATCAGTAAAAAGAGTGGCATAGGGGGAGATTAGGCTATCAGAAAAGCCACCTACTTGAGGTCGGGCTATGTAAGTTGCTTGGCCTAGACTACTCTATACAGTACAAGAGGGGGGTTGAGAACAAAGTTGCTGATGCATTGTCTAGGAGAGAACATGAACCAGCAGGAGAAGTGAATGGTTTTTCACTGGTAAATTGACTACTGGGCTTTGACTCTAATTAAGCAAGTCAACATCCATCATAAACATCCTATCATTAGCTATTGCACCTAACTGAGTAATCACCTCTATAATCATCTCGGACTCAGCATGCTGAGTTAGAGAATCCACGACAAAAGCACTAGTCTCTTTGCCAATCTCTATCCAACTCATCCCAGTATCCTTTTTAACTCTCATCAGTTTCATCTTCTTCCCTATTTTACCCCTCTCCACCCACCTTCCTTCAGCCGAGTAAATATTACCCAACAACACATAAGCCGTCGCAGAGTCTGGTGCCTCACAGACCAACTGCTCGGCCGTATACTTGCCTATTTCAATGTTACTGTGGATATTGCAAGCCCCAAGCAAAGTTTGCCAAAGGAACACTTTAGGCTCACAGGTTAATTTTTCAATGAATGCTTTCGCATCATTTAAAAAACCGGCTCGACCTAGCATGTCAACAATGCATGCATAGTGCTCTATGCGAGGTGTGATTTTGCTTAACCACATAGAGTCTAGTACCTCCATAGCCATTTTATGTGATCCTGTGTGGCTACATGCCTGAAGCAATGACAAGAAGGTGACATCTGTAGGCTCCATACCTTCGTTTCTCATACATTTGTATAGGTGAAAAACTTGTGATGCATGGCCATGCCTTGCAGAGGCCAAGATCATAGAGTTCCATGACACCAAATTCCGATTACTCATATGATCAAACACCTTAAATGCGTCATTAAACTCACCGCATTTCAGGTACATGTTGATGAGCCCATTGCACACATATGTGCTTGAAGCCTGCCTTTTCTTAACAGCTAATGCATGGATTTGTCTTCCAAAAGCAAAAGGTGCAGGTCGAACCAAATGCACCCAAAACTGCCTGAGACTATATTTGCATCTATCTCAATGCCTGAATTGACAAATTCGGCAAAAAACCTGAATGCTTTTTCCTCCATTTCGTTCTGTGCGAACCCGGCAAGGATGACAGTTGCTGAGACATGATCAATTTCTTTGCATAATTTAAACATGTGCAGCGCATCCTCCATCGAGCCACATTTTGAGTACATATCCATTAGGGAACTCTCAACGTGCAAGTAATGCCCGTCTCCAGATTTCACAATGAGCCCGTGAATTTGCCGACCTTCCTCAAGTGCCTTTGACCCAGAACAAGCTGTTAAGACATTAGAATAGGTCACATGGTTGGCATTCACATAGGATCTCATTTGTTTAAACAAAATCAAGCTATCCTTGAATAAATGGCTCTGGGCCATGCCTGAAACCATAGCCGTCCATGTAATCAAATTTCTCTTAGACATTTTGTCAAACACCTTGTGTGCCGAAACCGGGCATCCACACTGAAAGTAGCTTGTTATCAATGCATTTCCTACTGGGACCGCCAGCTCAAAACCATTTTTAGCAATCAATGCATGAACCATAGAACATGAAGAGAGGAGCTCCATATCTGCACAGCACGACAAAATTGTAGTGAGTGTAGCACCATCACATGGGCATGGTTTTAGGCAGTACATCTGTTTAAAATATCCAAATGCAATTCCAATTTCCCGTTTCACCAAACAGCCCAGTAAAAGAGAGTTCCAAGAGAAGGAGTCTCTATGGGGCATTTCCTCAAACAGCTTAACTGCACGGTTCAATAAGCCGCAATTTGAATACATGGATATAATTGCATTCCATACATCAAGGGTGTGTCTGTCGGCACACTTGATAGCGACAGCATGGAGGGAGGCGCCAAGCCGGTAGTTGCCACCTCTGCCGCATTTAGAAATTACGCTGGCCAGAGCCAGACTCATGTTATTTTCTAATTATTGGAAATAGAAGTATAGCATTGGGTCAATAAATTGCTTGTTCATTTCGGCGCCAAATATTTGATTAGATTTTGGTTTCTGAATAGTGTGTCTGTCGGCACACTTTCTTTTGCACCCCTAAGAAAGTAGTACATGGATGTTAAGCGACTCATGAAACTTGGGGGCTATTAAGTCATTATATAAGCCCAAATAGCCCATGATATGATTTTGGGCCTATCTGTTCTCCCATTCCCAAAGTGTGACGGAGGTAAGGAAATCATACACCTAAAGTAACTTAAATTCTGGATATAGATATGGACCGTCAGATCTTCTTTGGATTCCTATTGGACGGTCCAGATCTAAATCCAGAATTTAAGTTACTTCCAAGTCCGTACTCGGGGAAGAGTTATTACGAATTCGAATCACCTAAGGTAATAGAATATTCTGTTTGGATCCAGACCGTCCAAACAGATCTGCACGACTATTAAAGGGATCCGTGCGTTTCACCTCGGTCCGGATTGCCCCAAATTCCGATCGGACGGTTTAAATCTAAACCGAAATATTCTGTTACCCCAGAGGATATGGATTCGATTCTTCGAGAATAGAAAGAAGGGTTCATGTTCTTCTACAAGTGGCGTTTTCATCAATCATAGTGGAACTAAAAAGGCTGCTTCCCACAATTGGCGCGAACTTGATCTAGGTATTGACCCTCCTTCATTTGTTTCCTATTTTGTCTCTCTCTTGAGAACTGCAATTGTGTTTTCAAATGAGTAGGGTTATCTTTCCTATACGCTTAGATTTTCAGATTACAGAATAGAAAAGGTTCAATTGCATGGAAGATTTCAACTTTGTCCTTGGTTCTATGATCCTTCAAGTGTACTAGACAAGTTGAATGAAATTGATTAGGCGGTTTTGACCTTGATGAGTATTCAGCAAGCCATCTCTTGTAATCAAGATCAAGAAGCTAATTAATAATATTAATTTTGTTTTATTGATGGTGTTTAAGGAGTTTCAGTTTGTCGAAATTATGCATTCTTCATGAAAATGTGTTCTTGCTCTTATCTTTATTCTATCGGGCAACTAGTGGCCTTCAATTTTCATGTCAAAAACAGTTGCATACTTAGCAGTTCATCTTGTTTCAGGTGAATATTACAATTTGCGACATTTACAAGAGAGAATGGGTATATCTGCACTAATTGGGCTCAAAGCAACAGCTCTATTTTGTTCTTCCTATATAACAAAAAAACTTGGTCTTAGATTGATCTCTTATCCACTTTTATATGCCTCTCTGATCTCCTATCTAGTCTCGGTTGCATCTCTTCCTTCCATCAATCTTCCCTTACTCCTTGGAAAAGGCACTGATGGCAGTTTTCCAGTTTGGTCCAAAGTCATTTTTTCCCCCTTTCTTCTATTTATTCGCATCTTCGTTCCTGTGAGGAGGTTCAAAAGGAGAGAACCATTGTATACAGAGATCTCCGATGGATTATATGTAGGTGGGTGGCCTACTTGTTTAGAGGACCTGCCTCCAGGCGAAATTTCTGTGATAGATTGCACATGTGAATTACCAAAAAGCCGTGCTCTCGATGGAAAGGCATATTTGTGTGTTGCAACATGGGACACACGTGCTCCACAACCTTCTCAAATTGAGTCGGCTGTGCGCTGGGCTTCTAGGAAATTGTCTCAAAAGAAGCCCATTTATGTTCACTGTGCCTTTGGTGAGTGCTCTTTTGCATTTTCATGGAATGTAGTTGAGTACAATGATTTACTTTGGGAGTGAGGCTATGGTACTATGCATAGCGCACTTTAGTCCGTACTATGGATGCATATCTCCATTTTCAAAGTTCAAACAGTCGATCTGTTATGCTCAACATGATCTCCATATGAAAATGTGCTTGGATGCCAAATTTTACAATTTTACAATTTTTTTACTATTTTTTAAAATAGGTACAAAATCACTTGATCTAAAGATTCTAGACCATTCAAAAGTAGTGATTTTCTACCTATCTAAAATAATAGTAAAAAAATTCTAAAAATGTAAAATTTGGTCTCCTGGTACATTTTCATATGAAGATCACGATGAACGGTTCGGATCGACTATTTAGACTTTGCAAATGAAGATATGAATCCGTAGTACGGACCAAAATGCGCTATGCATAGTACCGTAGCCTCACTCTTTACTTTGGTGGTTCCTGAACTGTTCTATACTGGTATGATGAAATTAACAACAATTTTGTCAAAATATAAATAGGGCATGGGAGGAGTGTTTGTGTGATGTGCGCAATTATGGTAGCGCTAGGCTTAGCTGAAGATTGGAAAGAAGCTGAGAAGATGATTAAAGCAAAGAGGCCCTTTATAAAAATGAATTCTCTCCATAGGAAAAGCTTGGAGGAGTGGTCAAAACATCTCCTATCCTCTAAAAGGTCTTCACCTTCTACATCTACCAATTCTGATGTTGCTTCATTTATTCTTTCTGATTACATTCACAAGAAGTGACTCACGTGCTTTGTAAGCCAGTCTTACTGAGATCTTGCTTTGTTTGTATTCTTATCTTATTTCTTAATAGAAGTTTTCCTTACCAAGCGTGGTAGTACAAAGTGGTTAGATAATTCAAGGTTTATTAGCACATGTTATGCAAATAGACAAAGTTGTTCTGAATTTCTGATGGTCTATGATTAATGGTCTGAATTTAGAGGCTTTAATGTGTTATCTCTTTGACTTCTGTTGAGCGTGAACTGTTGCACACTTCTAGTGCACATGGTATGAAAAATACTTTGTAACAAAATTCTAATATGTGGTCAAAACAGTTCAGATTTAGAAAGTAATACGACAGTTTCTTGACATTTCAGCAAGTACTAATCTACTGCCGGGGTCTGTGTGTGTGTGTGTTGGGGGGGGGGGCATTCAGTTCATCTATATATAGGTATTGGTTGTTATTTCAACTGTACTTTCTTAAATTTACTTTCTCAAAATTCGGGGGCCTCTAGGGATTAAAGTTTCTGTTTGTTTATACCAGAATCAGGTTTTTGAGCTGGTACTAGGTGGTTTTTACCCGTTTATATCATCAGCTGTTTTCGTTATATGTACTGCCTCCTTGGATTGCTGTCTGAAAAACTAAACCCTAAATCAGCATCTAGCTAGAATTGCATCACATTAGACAGATAGCAATACCAGAAGGCAAAAAATAAAAGAATGTAAACATCATATAGCAGAAGTTTGGAATTTTTTGTTTGTTTAGAAAATGATAAAATCAATAGAGTGTTAGGAGTATCCCAACTATCATCTCTCAGGTCTGTCCTACTAACTCTAGTTCCGCGCACAGTGCCCCTGCTAAGATGGTTGTTTATACTTTTTAAACAGGTGCTTATATTATTATGATGAGGAGGGTTCAAATGCCTCCATTTTTCATGCCTGCACCATGCCTCCATTTTTAAAACTTTAATAATTCAAAATTTAAAACTTAAAAGTCAAAATAAAACCATTGGATAAGATCTACATCATTTTAATTCAATTTTGTTTTGGTTGTCATCAAGAGCTTGTAAAAAACGTACTAATGTGGATAATTTTTAAACGTTGATTTTTCAACTTATTTATTTACATAAAAACAACATCGAAATGCGATAATTTTTTGTGAGCACGTAGATAAAATGATGTAGATCATATTCAACGGTTTTATTTTGACTTTTAAGTTTTAAATTTTGAGTTATTAAAGTTTTTAAAAATGGAGGCATGGTGGAGGCATGAAAAATGGAGGCATTTGAACCCTCCTCTATTATGATATGCATATATATTAATGAAAGTTGATAATAAATAGTTGTTTTGTTAAGAAACTTAAATTGGCGCTTATACTTTTGAGTCATGCATGCATTTATATTATCACAACATATGCTCTTGTTTATATTAATGATAATGAATAATATAAGTTGTTGTTTTGTTTAAGAAAATTAAGCTAGTGATTATATGTTTGAACCAGATACTTATACTATTGTGATATGTGTTTATACCATTACAACATGTATTTATACTAGTGGAAATAGATAATAACAGAATTATTTTGAAAAAACTTATAACGGTATTTATACTTTTAAATCAAGTGTTATACTATTAAAGTGGATGCCTATACTATTACAACATGCGATTCAAGAAAGAAGATTAAACTGGAGTGTGAGCAATAGAAAGAGATGATGGGTTACTGGATTAGACAAGTGGAGGGGCTGAGCTTGGATGAGATGTTGAAGGAACGAGAGTGAATTGGAGTCGAGGAAGCGCAAAAGTTTTCGGCGCAAGATCAAGAGGAGGAGACTATGGATTGTTGGAGTAGATGAACAGAGGGATTCAGATCAGCTGAAATCCGAAATATATGAACAGTGTTTCTGGAATTCCTAAAATTTTAAATTCAGCCGTTCAATCTGTGCACGCATCTCGAAATAGTTAGTTTTTCTATGCATGTATCTCAAAACAGTTCAACGGCTGGATTCTGAATTTTAAAAATTCCAGAAACACTATTCATACATTGGGATTTCAGCAGATTTGAATCCCGAACAGAGGGCGTAGAGGGGCAAAAGAAATGGGTAGAATGCTGAAGAAACTTAAAGGGAGCGAATTGGAGACGAGAAAAGTGCGAAAGAATGAGATTAGGCACACCAAAAAAAAAAAAAACTGAGAGAGAGAAAGACACTGGATTGAATGAATGCCAAAATAAAAAAATAAAAAAGTTGAGCAAATATGCGTTGGAATGGATATGTAGTAAACGGCCGGTGGCGGATCCAGAATTTTTCTCCGGATAACAGGTTTAAATAGATAAACGGGTTTAAATTCATTAACTAATTGGATACTAAATAAAAAAAAAGCAATGCTCTAACTTCTAATTCTAATAATCAATCAGAATTCAAGAAATTTATCCAAATTTAATCTTAATTACAAATCAAAATTTCAAAGAAAAATAAATAAAATTTCAGAGGACAAAGTTGGTCCGAACTTATAAATCTCCATAAAAATTTAAAATTTAGGGAGATAACTTTACTAGGTCCATTCTTGACAGTAATAGCATAAAGATCTCTTGTATATAATAGTATAAATGCATGGTTAGAAAAATATAAATACTCATGTTAGTGGATCTAAATCCGGCTCTTCTTCTTTTCTCTCCCTCCTTCTCTCCGTTCTCTCCGTTCTCTCTCTAAAAAGAGAGATTGAGGACACGAGGTTTTGTATGGAACATGGGGAATATTTTTTTTTTTATGAAGGTTGCGGGCGAGTTGCTCAAACAATGATTGTATTAAAAAAAAAAAGTTTTTACAGCACCTCAGTTACATCTAATTACAGAACACGGAAAATGTCACGATTTTTTTTTTTTCTATTTTGAGAGACCGGGGAGAAAATTATTTCAATGAAATCAAAATTAGAATTTGAGAACTGAAATTGAAAGTTTTGGAAACAAAATGGACCGAACTTTGCTCATGATCGAAAACTATCTTAAAGTTTGATTTTTTTTGTTTTCAAACTTCTTCAATTTAAATTTTCAAATGCTAAATTTAATCTTATGTTTTTGCAAGTAGAATAACTTTTCAAAAAAATTGATCCACTGTCTACTGGTATTCCATTACCTTTAGTTTAATTGATATCTGGTTACAGCACATTATTAGGTTTCTATCTTATGCACAAACATAATATGATGTTGATATTACTGGATTTTTTTGACAAGTGGGGAGACTTCTGAGCACTTTGAAAAATTTGCCAAGTATTGCGCTTATTGGCTTAATTAATTGAGATATCTGCTGGACCCACATTCATAAAAGAAGAGATTAAGAGTGCTAGAATAGTTGGTTTTTCCAATCACACAAAAGCAGTATATATCCATTTGTTTTTGGGTTTGGACATTTGTATAATGCTATGCCTAGTTGGGAATAACCTATATATCATCCACCACTAACTTTGATTTGGATTTAAAATATATATATATCAAACTACTTTTGAGTTTTTGGCATTCTTCTCTTTTTGTTTTAGTTTCTTATCATATCACAATGTCCCTATCCTTTGTCTGTTCAAATTTAATCCCAACTCTTCACATCTTCAAGAGACATTAAGATCAAAGACCCACTTCAAGCAAAAAACAAAGAAGAAGAAAATGCCTAATTAATTATCATCTTATACTAAAAAGCCCCTTCCAAGTAGAAAAGTAACATTTTTTTTTTTTTCATTTTGAAAAATTGACAGGGGCCAAAGGTAACATCTCTCTCTCTCTCTCTTGCTCTCTGTAGAAGGCTGAGTAGTTATTGTACTGAGATTGAGAGATGGCTTGTAGGTCCATCACTGTATTAGGGCTTGCACTTTCATTCCCTATTAAGGCCCTGTTAAGAGATAGAAGCCTTTTGTTATTAATTAGTAATTAAAAAAGGACTAGTTGAGAGAATATTATCAATTATTATTAAAACAATTAAGTAATAGAAAATTAAATAGAAGAAGAATAAGAATCATATATCATCTATATCTTGCAACAAACATTTTCCTAGAATAATTGCTGGTACAAAGTTGATATTCACCTCGGTTAAAATTCTCTATGCACCGCAAGTCCACAAGTGTACTTTTGGCACTAATACTAATAATCCCTTTCCTGATATTAAAGCATCTTATTTTCTTTCTTTGGAGAAACAAGTGTAAGGCTCACACTCTATTGAAAGGGATACAAATGTATTGTATAATTTAACCAGACAAATTGAAAGGGATACAAATGTGTGTGTGTGTGTGTGGGATAGAGAGAGAGAGAGAGAGAGAGAGAGAGAGAGAGAGTACTCGTGAGAGCGTGTACTCCAAGCAGAGCTGAGAGCCCGGAGACGGCGATAGTATTCTCCAATAGCAAGAAGACATCTGGCAGCTTGTCTTGTTGTCAAAATTTCACGCAACTGATGCAAAGTCTGCTGCCTTAATTTGTCAGCCTGAATAATAAAAGTTTACCATTATAATCAACCAGCTTTTTAAGGAGAAAACATGAAGAAAAAGGAAAGGAAAAATGAAAGAAATGATTAATATTAATTTTACTTCCAAATAAAGGGGACAAACTATTTCATTAACATAATCAATTTTAATTAATTAAATGATGTTTGAGAAAGAAATGTTTTTGTTTAGATATATAATTATGATGAGATTGAGACTTGATCAATTATTGAATTATAATGAGCAGAAGGGTTCACACTTTATTACTTTTTTCTAACTTTTTTTTCTTAATTAAGTAATAAATAAGACAACTCAGAATACCATGATGCCTAGAGAGAGCAGTAAAAAGCAACTCAAATTGCAATTGATAATGCCCAGCATATTGTTAACTGCATAGTATATACAAGGTAAGGCTCTTTTGGTTTGTGCTGTCAATATTTCTCTTTTAGGTGGAGAGATGAACAACTATTCTAGCTTATTGTCTATCAAAATTATAGGAGGGGGTAAGTGGTGGTTTGATCCATGTACATATGTATAATAGGTTGAAGTGTCCTTTTCTAAACTACTGTTCATGGATTGAACCTTTCCAACTTTACACAAGTCATGGAAAGCATTAAATGATCCCAAATGGCCTTGATGTTGTAGGTCTGTTCCAAGTACCAGCCAACAAAAAGGAAGTATAAATGACTTGAATAAAAAGCTACCATCCATCTGTCAATAGGGAAAGGGAATATTTTAGCATAGGCAGAGTAAAGAAAACCCAAATATTCTATCCCTTGACTTTTTTTTATAGAAAATGATTGGTAGGATCTCACCAAATGGGTCCCACCCCCTCTTTATAAATATTTTCTTAAAATTTTAATTGTACCAACGTCCCTAGCTAATTATTATATTTATCATAATTAATTGATGATTAGCATTCCTAACCGTGGACAAACATCTTTCTCTAATCATCAGGGTGTCCCTTAGATTTTATTTTTCTTCTATTGGTTCAAATTTAATAATAATAGAGTCAAGACTTTGCTCAACAGCCCTGTTTAGAATATATATATGGATAGGTGGTCTGTCCATGAACTATAATTTTTAATTTCATAGTTAAATCATTAATTCTATCCAAAAAAAAGCATCCCTTACGTGTGTGTCTCTTTCATGAACAAATGATCATCTAATAAGTCAGCTAAAGTTTGTTTAGTTCATATATATTACATAGGAAATTGCTAATATGCTACGGGTAGCATAGAGGGTCTCCGTGCTACGGCTCAATATTTGAGTTTTCAAAATCCTAAAGGTCGATCCAAACCGTTCAACATGATCTCCATATGAATATGTACTTGCAAACCAAATTTTACATTTTTTTAGAATTTTTTTACTATTTTTTTAGATAGGTAGAAAATCACTTGATCTGAAAATTCTGTACCATTCAGATCAAGTATTTTTCTACCTATCTAAAAAAGTAGTAAAAAAATTCTAAAAAATGTAAAATTTGGTTCGCAAGTACATATTCATATGGAGATCATGTTGAACGGTTCGGATCGATTGTTAGAATTTTGAAAACTCAAATATTGAGCTGTAGCACGGAAGCCCTCTATGCTACGTGTAGCACCGTAGCCAACTCCATATTATATATATTGAACGATATAACTGGTGCTGTTTTAACTGTATGTATTTGAAAATTAAGAAAAAAAAACACATATTGAGTTAAGGCAACTGAAACAAAAAAAAAAATAATGATTATCCACTTTTATTGATAGGAAAACATCAAGACAACAGTAATTAAATATAAGATGGGTTTACCTGTCTAACAAATTTTTCCAGGCTTGAGATATGCTCAATGGCAATAGCCATGAGGCCAGCATAGCTGTTGACATCAGCACCGGCATCGGTGCTGAGGGGCCCACTTGACAAGGTGGCAGAGAGAAATTGGTGGAGGTGCTCGAGCCCCTGTGAGAGTGCTTCCTCTGCCTGCTGAGAAGACTGCTGCAGGCCGCATAGCCTCATCAACTGCTGGTCCGTCGGGTCCAAATGCGGTGTCACAATCTGCTTATATATATAGTTTCATTAGAAAAGATGAAGACATAAACAGGCAAATCTATTAGGAATGAGGCTATATATGATACTTGTAGATAAAATTTTACATTTTTTTTATAAAGTTTTTTACATTTTTTTAAGATTGGTAGATCTAAAAATTCTAGACCGTTCAAAAGTAGTACATTTTTACCTATCTAAAAAAATAGAAAAATGTTCTAAAAAATGTAAGTTTTTGTCTGCAACGACATTTTCATATGAAAATAATGTATTTGAGCTTTGAAAACGAAGATATTAATTCATAGTATGGACCAATCCACGCTATATATAGTACCATATATACCCTCTCTCTCTCTTAATTAAAAGAACAAGAGATGAAAACCTTAATGAGGTCAGAGGGTTTAAAGCCGCCCATCCACATAAAACACCGCTCAGCTGGCGAAGTCCATAGGCCGGCCAAGAGGTGGAAGGCATCGGTTTGTGCAAGCCTTCCCTTGAGGTGGAATAAAGCGTCGTAATGTGCTATGCACCCATCCACGATTGAACCGAGGTTGTTGTCAATTAATTGCGCATCTAATGCCGCGCGTAGGTCCGCTACGTGCCTGCCTTCTTCCTCTAACCAATGCGTATAATCCATGTTGAACATTGTTGCCCCTGCAATAAATTTGTTTCTCAGACAAGAACTAAAGGATGTAAAATTATAAATCTAAATTGTTAATTTGTTTTTAAAAAATTTACCCGAACTCATTTCTCCACTTGCACCACATCCTGCTAGGAACATACCCTACACATATATATATATCATTAATTACGTTCACAACACAAGTTAGTAAAAGTGACAATTGGATCAGAAAGCTACAAAATTAATAAATTAATCCATTAAAGTTAAGCAACTTAGAAAAAAAATTAATTAGAACCTGTGTTCGGACTCGTTGGAGCTCTTGTTCTAGTTGCTGGAGCCTAATTCGACTTGATTCGAGTTGTTGCACATATGCCTAAAATATATATATAAATTAATGGATATTAATTTGTTCTTTTCCAACATTTTTTTTCGAGTTTGTGTAACTTTTTTGGATCAATTAACAAATAAAAAGTACGACCGATGTGTGTGTGTGTGTATATATATATATATATTTTATTTACCTTCTTTCTGAGCCTGCTTTTCCGAGCTGCCTCTCTATTTTGTGCTAAGCGTCTCAAAGTCTGGTAGTTGCAAATAAGAGCAAGTTATGATAAATTTATTTCATGCATAACCATATAAGCTCATATATGTTGTAATTATTTGAAATTAATTCCAACAAGTTAGAGTAGATAACAGTACATATATAAGGATTATATATGTTAGGTAAAAAAAAAATAACAACCGAAGGCAAGAGTTTCTCCATCTTTGTTTTTACAATTATACTTTTCTGTAGATAGGTGCAGATTTGAATAGTGAGTGCATTGCCTCTATTATATAGCCTGTCTGAGAAAGGAACTGTGTGTGTGTCTATTTTCAAAAAAGTTGAAGAGAGAGAGAGAGAGAGTACTTTGGCATCAAGAAGTCTTCCCTCTTTCCTTGTTGAACCAGTGATCTTCCTCTGCGACAGACAAAAACACTGTTCTTTGAGAAGTAAAAAAAACAAAAAACAAAATAATAAATATACCAAAAAAAAAAAAAAAAAAACTAGCACTGTTTTCATACTTTTGCTGTTAGCTAGGGATTTTATGATCCATTGAGGAACTTGACAAAGACCAGCACTATTTATGCCTTTAAAGATTGCAGGCTAAATCCATTGAGGATTGGGACCAAAAAAAAAAGTAGCAAATTTTAATGCTTTTAAAGATTGGAGCCTTAAGCAATGGAAAAAATGAGCATTTATAATATGGATTATATAAAAAAAAAATTTGGCAAACACAAATTTTCTTAGAAAAAAATTACACCAATCAGGTAACTCTATAATCTTTAGACTTAGGCCTTTGTAACCCATAAAATTATTTCCTCAATTTTTTGTTGTTATAATCTATAAAAAGTGGAGGACCTCATCAAGCCAGTAAAAGTATTATATTTTTATTGTACAGAAATCATTAAAAAAGAGATTTTATCACTAAACATTTCTCTCGGAATCTTAGCTTAACAAAAAACTCTTCACTGATCTGGACTCGCTTTAAATCAAATATCAAGTTTAAGGTCAATTATATATTCTATTTCTAGAGAAGGGAATCTTAGAAGAATAACATCTTGGCGTCAATAGAAAAAGTCAAATATTTTCTGATCATGCCATATTATTATTTTTTCAAAAAAACTGAAAGGCAAAAAAAAAAAAGGATAAAGCACAGATAAAAAAAAAAAAAAAAATACCTTTTCAGTATGTGAATTGTCAAATTGAATTGGAGGAGGGGGTGGAGGTGGTTGGTGTACCCCAGTTCTCTGTGAAGCACCATTTGCCATGATATTTACCAAACCTTTTTGCGCTTCTCCCTCTGTTGTACCTCTGCCTCTACACTGTACCTGAGACTGTTCTCCTGATATTGCCCCTGTAGAAGCTGTATTAGTTGTGTCCTTAACAGATCCTGATTCCTCGCTGCTCCCCGCTGACTGCTCTGATTTTCTCTGCTCCTAATTGACACATTAAAAACACATCAAGTGACCATCCCCACCATTTATTTCTTATTGACAAAAGTCAAATGACTTACAGTAGAGAGTTGGTGGTGGTGGTGCCTCATTGGCCATGAAGGGAAGATCTCCAGTGTAGGGGGTCTAGTTGTGTCAATAAAACCTAAACAACAATGATTATGTACACGCCATTATAGATTGTGCACAGAGCAACAGTATCAATGCAAGACACACATATATATACCTAGTTGCAGCAAGAAATTAAATGTTCAAGACTCGATCTCTCAGAAAGGAACTTAATTATTCCTTGGCCTCTGTTCTCCAATTCCAATACAAACTTCAGCGGATGTATTGAATATGAGAGAGAGAGAAAGAGATGGGGTCTATCTTTGGGAGATCACACCATTTATGTGCACTTACTTGCATGTGGTCACTGATGTACTAAAGGGAAGACTTGTTCTGTCTTGTGTGGGTGTCTGGGATAAAGCTAGTATTTCTGGTAGTAGTTTGTTAAGGTGAGAGAGAGAAAGAGAGAGATAGTACCTTATTATTAAAAAAAAAATTACAATAAAAAGAATGAGAGAGAGAGAGTACCTTTTCTGGGACCATGACTGCCAGTTATGGGATCACCATGGATAAGAGCCTCTTCCAACTCGCCAAAGTAACCTGACTCCGCTTCATCACTTATCAAACAATAACCAAATCCTATATCACTCAATAATTAATGGATAAACTTTTTATGTGTTGGATGGATAAGTATGGGGATTAAAGAACTTTTTTACACCCTGTCTGTAAATTTTATGTTATTATGCCCTTTTTGTATATATATGTGCTTTATGTATATTTGGTGGGTATATGTGTAATCCAACAATGGATTTAGCAAGCATATATAAGGTCGGTTGTAAAGATAAAAGGAGGTGAAAAGGTAGTTCCAGTACCATCAAAAAGTAAAGAAAGAAACCCACTGCTAATTGAAAACTAATTAATACAAGAGATTTATGAGGAAAAAAGGCACACTTAACTGAGAAGATATGTGCATGCTAATCCATACTCAACTTTTTCCTATTTAAAATGAAATTAAGGAGATAAAATATACATACAGAAACATGGTAGAAATATGAATATTGCCTTGCACCCCACAAACAAGTGTTCTTTCATTTGCCATCCAAGAGCTCTATCTCTTCTCCTCCTTTTAGAACTATATTCCAAATTTTAGTTAATTCCTTTATATGGGCTAGCTCCTTCACAGTTCACTCTCTAGCTTTGTAGATTTCTCTATCATGATCTTTGTACCTTAGCTTTTACTGATAGTAACAAGAGAAAATGAGAAAGACAGTTCAAAGTTCCTACCCAATTCAAGTGAGAAAAATGGATTCAAAAGCAAATGAAAATTTCTCTGCTGTCTAGTTCAAAAAAAGAAAATCCCTCTCTTGTGTGGTGCAGTGCAACTGGTGTTGTATCTGCTGTACAAAGGTGAAGATCCTGTCCTTGTATGTCCTTAAAGTGTCTGAGAGAGAGAGAGAGAGGGGAGAGAGAGAAGTTATAAAAATTTGGCAGGATGCAGAGAGATAATAGAGTGCAGGTAACAAACTGAGAAATGTGAGTGGGTTTCTGTTTGGGGTTGTTCAGAGATGCCAAGTACTGAACAAAACCAGCGTTGAATATTAAATTCATCAGAGACAAAGTCCCCATGACCCCACACTATTTTTTTTTGCAATTTTACTAAAAATAATTAAAATTTTATAAATATAAAAAAGAGCAATACAATAAAGTCTATCTTCTTCATCTCTTTTGTCAAACTACCGGTTGGTTCATACTCTACTCATTTCATCTTATTATATGTACTTTGCTTTGGCGGTTTGGCCTATTCTCGGCTGCCAAAATGTACACCATTTTTAATAGAAGTATAGCTATCTTATACTAATGAAGAAAAAAAACTTGACGTGTCCAACACGTCATGACTTGGTCATGTCACGTACGTCATAATATGTAATCAAAATTTATTTTTATGTAATGTGATTAAAATGATAGATGATAGTTATGTCATGTATGGTCGCAACGCACGTCAGTGATCACACACGTGGTAACTAATCACATTTAATTTTTTTAGAGGTTTAAGTTAGTTCATAAAAAATAATAAGAAAATATCTTTAAAAAAATTATTATAAAAAAATTATAATAAATAAATATTGTTGAAAAAATTAGTCACATAATGTGGCACTTGATGTGACCGAGTCAGTTTGTGTAATGTAGTGTGATGTGTCATTTTCAGTCTAAGAGCTAGGGACTCATCACGCGATTGAACATGTCGTGCATCACACGAGTATGTTACGTGACAGACACACGTGCGTATCCGTACCGTAAGAATACTGATTATGATGTAACCAGGGGCGGACCCAGTGTAGTCCAGGGGGGGGCAGCCGCCCCCCCCCTGGATTTTGAGTTTTAGTGGAAATTTATCGGTTTCGATCGACTCTGCCCCCCCTGGAATTTTTTTTGCCCCCCTCTGGACGTTTAATTTGTAATTCAAGTTAAATTTAGGGTTAAAATTGAAATAAATCTGTTGAATTTTGATTGGTAATTAGAATTATAAGTCAGAGCATGAGAAATTACAAATCAAAGCATTGGAAAGTATAAGTTAAAGCATTATTTTTTGTTGAGTACCCAATTGGTTAATGGATTTAAATCCGATTAAGTATTTAAACCCGATTCGATAATTGTTTGCCCCTCCCTGATGAAAATCCTGGATCCGCCCCTGGACGTAACTAATTTCCATCACTCTCTCTCTATATATATATTTTTAATTTCAAAGCCCAATTACTGATTAATAAAAAAAAATTTCAAATTTTTTTTTTTTAAAAAGTCTGTTCTTTACGCTGGATTAATGTATGTCTCTCTCTTTTCTATCCCGCTCTACTGTTCAAAGAATAATAACAAAAAAAAAAAAATCTGCAGGATGTTATATATTAATGCTAGCTTTGGTTCATCTAAAGAAAATTACAAAAAAGTATTTATGTACTTAAATTTCTACTTCAATGCATGTGTCTTATCTGCTAATATATAATATCCCTATTTAACCTTTTCATTATTTGTTTTCACATTTAATCGTTTAGTAGCTGTCATAATTAAGTGAGCAATATAAATTAATTTTTCTTTTTTTATTCATCTTTTTAAGGGAGCATATATATAATTTTTTTTAATATTCTATTTGAAAAAAAAATAGACAGAGGATTATCAACATTTATAGTAACTAAAATTAAACAAAGTTACATCCATTTCAACCTCCGTATTATACGGGAGATTGAAGATTCGAAATGCGCTGGGAGTAATAATTTAAGTATATATATACTTTGACATTCGCTCTTCATGCTAAAAAAACATGAACAAGCAAATAACATAGTTTGACAGATGACATATATATATACAACATCAAACTATCTACATAAATATATATAACAATAGCAAACAACATTTGTTTCTCAAAAAATAGCAAACATTAGCATTGTTCGATCGTCATCACAAGCGCTAGCTACAGTTATCAAAGAATCCTAGTCACTTATATTGCAGCTAGCGTCGCTTGTAATTGCTTCTTCAAAATTCTGTCATCCATTCGTACTACACAGTACTCTCCATGCATCATGAGTACATGACCCACACCGTGTGTCACCGGGTAAATTTTAACATGGTAGTTTTGACTTTATACAGTGAACAAATTATATGCAACACTATTTTAATTTTATAAGTATCTCTTCGCTGTATGAAGTCAAAATTAGTATGTTAAAATATTTATCATGTTGACCGCATGACGAGTCAAATAAAATTGTTCTTAATAGTATTTTTTTTTTAATTATAAATCATAATAAAATTGGTACAATCACTTCTGGGACCAAGAAAGAAGAAATGGGATGAGGCATGGGTAGCGGGGTCTGGACGCTATGGAAAGAGAGGAATTAGAGGATTTTCTCAAAAAAAAAGGAAACAAGTGCATATATTAATAGACTAGTATCGTACCTGTGCGTTGCAACGGGATATTATAAGATTGAACATTAAGATTGAACAGAGGGACAAATAATAAATAACAGTAAAAGAAACAATAACAAATGACTGTTTTAATTCAACAACCTTTTGTGCATGTCAGTGCACACACAATTTTGTTTTTAATTTTTTCAGAATTATTTACAACACAAATGAAAAATATATACTAAATTTGAAGTTGAATAGGAAAATAATTGTTTTATTTCTTCATTCAATACAGATGGTAAAAAAAAGTTCTTATTTATTCAATTAATAATGTCATAGGAATGTGATTTTTCTTACTATTTACACCAAGAAAACAAAGACAAAATCGTTTGATCTACAACAAACAGATCAAATATAACATGGAAAAAAATTCTTGAAGTATCATTGCTAGTGTGATCCTCTTCAATGTAGTCCAACATTTCTGAAAACGAACAAACAAAATATGAAAAGTAAAGCTCTCTGATTCATAATATGTGACAATTACATTTATAAAAACTGGCCCAAAGGCTATTTTTTCTGACACTAAATAATAAAAAAATTAGATTCCTAAGTTAAACTTTCATAAAACAGAAGTACTATTCACATGTCTCATTTTTTTTTTCCATCTCCAGCTTATTTTTTGTGGCAAATTCTTTTTTTCCACTGAGTCCATCTTCTCCTAAAGTAACTATAACATATAGCACAACAATATTGACTTGTAGCTAGTTTGCTATTAGCGACATCTTCATTCACATGAGTTTTAAAAAATAACAATCAAGACACCTTCTGTTGTCATAGAGCAATTGACAAGTGATAAATATATGTAGTAGAAAATATAATATGAGAATTTAAATTGATTTTGGAAACAACGAGATGAAGAGACTGAATTTAAGGGTTTTACACTATTAAAAAAACAAAAATATTCTCTATATTGAAATTCTTACTTGAACGGTGAACATAATCCATAAAAAAAAAAAAGACATGTGAGATCAGCATACCATCTAAAAGGGTTTCAATGAGATGAATTGAAATAAAAAAATAAGTTAAATTTAATTACCGATCCAATGAGTTTCTCGGTAACCCTAGCTTCACCAAGAGAACACCAAGGGTTTTTTTATTAACCACAAGTAGATATTGATAATTTTCTGAGTGAGATCACGGAGGCAATAACACCAGAGTGATATCAATGTTTTCATTTCTTTGATATCAATATTTTCCAATGTTTTAAATAGCGTTTATAGCGTTATAGCGGGAAGGCTACAAAAAAAGCTAATAGAGAATAGCGTAGCTATAGCGAAAGCTATGCTACATAGCGTTTTTTTTTTACAAAAATTATATTATATATTTTTTACTAAATTCAACATTATTTAAAGTCTCATAGAACAATAAATAACATCAAATTAATTAAGAAATTATAATATTCATATTGAACCAGTACAAAGTCCAAATTGCAGTTCAAAATATCCATATTAATATAATAAACTATCGATCTTTTTCTATTTAAAATATCTTAAGCATCATGATTCATGACATAATCTATTTTTTTTCTATTTAAATTTCAAATATCTTAAGCATCATGATTTATACTTAAAATTTTCTCAATTTCAGCGACAAGGGTTTTCTTCTCGGTTTGGGCAAATTAAAAGATCTGTAGCAACAAACTTTTTAATTGATTTTGGTTTGGGCTTTTATTTAATTTTTTTGGGTCTTTATTTAAAGCCCATATAAATTGCCTAAAAAAGTCCATTATGCATAGCGCGCGCTATTTGCGCTACACGCTATACGCTATAGCGGACCGCTATTACCGCTATAGCGCCCGTAGCTCAATTAGCGCATTTTGATGCCATAGCTTAGCGTTTAGGGTCCAAAAACGCTATAGCGGCGCTATAGCGCCGTTATAGCGCGCTATTTAGAACACTGATATTTTCTATGATATCAATATTTCGGAGAAAATTATGATATCAATATCGGATCAATATAATAATGGTCCGATCAAATATTTTCGTATTTGTGAAATTATTTAGGAATTTTGATATGAAAAATTCCCTGATATAATATCAGATATATCAATGAGAATTCCTTAATCGTGAAATGAGACAGGTAATATTTTTTATATCGGATCAATATAAATAAAAATTCCTTAATCATGATACCCGATCAATTATATTCCTTAATCGTGAAATTATGATATCATAGAATCAAAAGAGAACCAAAAAAAGGAGATATCTCCATTTAAGGAAAAAAATATCGATTTCCATTATGCTCAATTGAAGAAGGAGAATAAGGAATCATATTTCTATTGTCTGCATAATTGGATGTAGGGGAAATAAGGAAATATATTTTCTGTAGATAAATATCATTAAAAACTGAATCGCCTCAAATTTAATTGTAACATATAGTGTGGCGAGTCTTCTTTTAACTAAATTTAAACTTCTTCACATAAAAGAGATGCATTTAATCAAAAAATTACAGATTATGTGATTGGAGGGCTGATATTAAATACAAAATTTCATCTTTCAATCTAGCCGTTGGCGGATCAGGACATCAACGTGTTTAATATAAGAATGGAGATAAAGCAGTCCAAGAAACCGCACTCTGGCAAAATAATTGCTAAACGAAGTTTAGTAAGGAAGAGAATGGGCACTGAGGATCATGCCTGTTCATTCACTACCTGGCTTAGTGTTTTATTTGATAGTTGAGTAACTTTGTGAGTGTGTAAAAACATTATGTAAATATTCTTTTTATTTAATATATCGTCATCCGGCTTCTGGCCAGCTGTCCTTCAAAAAAAATAACCA
This sequence comes from Carex parvula, assembly GCA_025461045.1. NCBI lineage: Eukaryota > Viridiplantae > Streptophyta > Magnoliopsida > Poales > Cyperaceae > Carex > Carex parvula. Next base: position 6,370,128 of record JAJGRW010000050.1, on the reverse strand, counting down.
CGTGTATTCGAATCAAACAAGAGAAATGAACATATATGAAATTTAACCTACATCCTGGACAAACTTAAATATGTTAGTTTTGGGGTCATATCTTTAATTCTGATCCTATCTCAAATGAGGTGATCTATGATTTATGGAAAGATGAGATAAATATTTACAATTTTTATGTTTTGGATAATATGATCAGAATCTATCCCAACCAGACTATGGAAATAATCATGCCTTGTTGAATGCTATACTTAATTAATAAGTGTTAACTATTTTCTTATTGTTGTTTTTCAAGAGAGAAACTATTCTAATGCATAAGCATATATATATATATAGAGTAGGGTTAAAATGCATCATTGGTTTTGTACTCCAATCATGCTCTACGTCTTTTTCTCCGTTTTCAAAGTTCGAACAATCGATCCGAACCGCTCAATATGATTTCCATTTTAAAATGTGCTTGGAGACAAAATTTTATATTTTTTGAAAATTTTTTACTATTTTTTTAGATAGGTACAAAATCACTGTTTTGGATGGTCCAGAATCATTGAAAAATAGTGATTTTGTACCTCTCTAAAAAATTAGTAAAAAAATTTCAAAAAATATAAAATTTGGTCTCCAAGTACATTTTAATACAAAGATCATGGTGAATGTTTCTGATTGACTGTTCGGTTTTTGAAAATGAAAATAAGAATGTGGAGCATGATTGGAGCACAAAATCAATGGTGCATTTTAACCCTACTCATATATATATATATATATATATATATATATATATATATATATATATATATATATATATATATATAGGGGCTGGCTACTATGCTTATATAAGCATATGCCCACATATGCTTATAACTCATTTTTGCGTTTTCAATGTTCAAATGGTCGATCCGACCGTTCATCTTGTTCTCCATATTAATATGTGCTTGGAGACTAAATTTTACATTTTTCTGAATTTTTTTACTATTTATTAAGCCACTTTGAAAATTGCTGATCTGGGTGAACAGTAAAAACAGTGTTTCCAAAATTCTGGACCATATGATCAGCAATTTTCAAAGTGGCTTAATAAATAGTAAAAAAATTCAGAAAAATGTAAAATTTGGTCTCCAAGCACATATTAATATGGAGAACAAGATGAACGGTCGGATCGACCATTTGAACATTGAAAACGCAAAAATGCTTATTTAAGCATATGTGGGCATATGCTTATATAAGCATAATAGCCAAGCACTATATATATATATATATATATATAGCTGGGCTATGGTGAGTTGTGAAGTAAGATGTCATTTTTACTTCACGCTCATATTTTCATTTTGAAAATCCAAACAACCGATTCGAACCACTCAACATGTTCTCTATATTGAAATGTGCTTGGAGACTAAATTTTACATCTTTTGGAATTTTTTTACTATTTATTAAGCTACTTTGAAAATCGCTGATCCGGTGGTCCAGAAATTTTTACTGTTTTTTACCGTTCACAGTGGATCAGCGATTTCAAAGTGGCTTAATAAATAGTAAAAAAATTCCAAAAAATGTAAAATTTAGTCTCCAAGCACATTTCAATATAGAGAACATGTTGAGTGGTTCGGATCAGTTGTTTGAATTTTTAAAATAAAAATATGACGTGAAGTAAAACGACGTTTTACTTCACAACTCACCATAGTCTCTCTCTCTATATATATATTACTTATTTTTTTTGTATTATATGGAATCAACATATAATAAAACAAAAGAGAAACTATTCTAATAGTGCAACGATAATATTTGCGTGAGAACCTATTCAGAACAAATCAAAATAGTGAAAACTGAAACCAATTAAGACAAACTGCTCTGTTGTCTCCAACAGAGATATGCACGGACGTAACAACACTATCTACAAAATATCATCATTATTACTTTTCTTTCTCTGTTTTTTTTTTTTTCAAGATTTGTTTTCTTTGATTTTTCATATTCTAACAACCTCAAAAAGAGATGGAGAGCAGAAGGCCTAAGCAGGGGCGGATCTAGAATTTTTATCGGAGGGAGGCAAAAAAATATCGAATCGGATTTAAATCCATTAACCAATTGGGTACTCGATAAAAAATAATATTTTAACATATACTTTACAATGCTTTGACTTGTAATTTCTGATGCTCTGACTTATAATTCTAATTACCAATCAAAATTCAACAGATTTATTTCAATTGTAACCCTAAATTTAACTCGAATTACAAATTAAACGTTCAGAAGGGGGCAAAAAAAATTTCAGGGGGGGGACAAAGTCGGTCGGAACCGATAAATCTCCACTAAAACTCAAAATCCAGGGGGGCAGCTGCCCCCCTGGAACACTCTGGGTCCGCCCCTGGGCCTACGTAAGGAGAAAGAGGTGGTCAGTAGCAACGGGAGGTAAGGTGTGGAAGACGGCGTCATTAATGCAGAGGCGTAGCCAGAATAATTAGCAGGAGGGAATACAAATTTTAGTTGAGGCATAATTTTGTTAATATTTTAAATAATAAGTGTTATTTTATAATTTTTCGGAGAAAAACATAAAAATAAAAGTGTATTTGGAAAAGTAATTCTGGAATATATAAAATTTTATAATTTTTGTAAGGTTAAGTATTTATAATTTTTTTTACATTGTAGTTTTGAGTTTTGACATTGTACATGTGGAGCGTTGTTTTAATTCTATAGTTTGTGCGTTGTATGAAGCTAAAATTACTATGTTAAAATCTTTACCTGTGGCACCCACTGACCCACACCAGCTGGGTCAAATAAAAAAAAATATTCTAATAGTATTTTTTGTTTTAATTATTATTTGTGTGAGAATCATTATAAAATTGGTACAATCTGACCCAACCCAATAACCATGTATTCGATTTCGATCGAACCAAACAAGGGAGATGAACAAATATGAAATTTAACTAACATTCTGGACAAGTTTGAAATATGTTAGTTTTCGGTCATATTACTTGTATTTTTTTTTATCCTATCTCAAACGAGGTGATCTAATATAATTAAGATTTATGGAAAGAGGAGACAAGGATTTAGAATTTTTATATTTTGAATATTTGAGAATCTAAGAGCAGACTATGGCAATAATCATGCCTTGTTGAATGCTTACATAATTATTAAGTGTTAACTATTTTCTTATTCCTGTCACTAATTAATTTGTATTCCTAATGTTACCTTTTTGTATATATATATAGAATCAACATATAATAAAACAAGAGAGAAACTATTCTAATAGTGCAACTATAATATTTGCTTGAGAATTGGACACATGGAAAATTTAAGAAGCGTGAAACACAACTGTTTTTCTCAAAATGAGTTTTGCAACAGTTGGACAGAGTAGAGGAACTCAAACCACTAAACACCATATTGAATTTAGACTACGAATTAGACTGAGAGAACATATATTTGCGATAGCTAGGGATATCGAGGCAAGATGGAAACAAAGATCCGGGAACAACTGGCTAAAGCTAGGGGACAAGAACACAAAAAAAGTTTCATGTGGTGGCGAACGGAAGGAAAAACTTAAACGCAATTGTGGCATTGAGTAGTGACGATGGCAACACGGTTCCACCGCAACAGCTGCCTCACTATCTCAATAAACCACTTTGCAAATCTACTGGGTATCAAAAGTCTCAACCGTCCGGCATTCTCATTGCTTGGAAAACTGAGTCCGCAATTATCATATGAGTTACAAAGCCTGGATGAACCAATTGAGGAGCAGGAGGTTCTTCGAGCAATTTGAGACATGACAACGGATAAGGCTAGTGGACCAGATGGACTACCTACCGAATTTTTTCACTGATTCTGGGACATTGTCAAGAACAATGTTATGGCTCTAATGAGAAACTTGAATGCGGGATTAGCAAGGATCAACAGAGCAATCATCACACTAATCCCTAAGAAGGAAAATCTGAAGTGTATATCCGACTACAGGCCTATAAGTGTGATCAACACCGTTGCCAAAATTCTAACCAAGGTACTGGCAATCAGACTTCAACCGCACTTGCACAAACTAATTGCATTGAACCAAATGGCTTTCATCAAGGGACGTTCCATGATGGAATTGTTCCTGTCGGCCAGAGAATATCTGGGGTTCTGCAATATGAGGAAACTTCCTGTGATACTATTCAAGGTAGTTCGAAAAGGCTTTCGACACGGTAGATTAGTGTTTCCTAACGAACTTGCTTATAGAAAGAGGGTTTCCTCCAAGATGGATTTCAACGGTCCTCACCGTATTACGGACTTCATCATCAACAATCAGGGCAAGCGGCTCTTTTTCAACATTCTTCCACCACAAGAATGGGTTGCGTCAGGGTGACCCTCTCTCGCCGATGCTATTCATTTTGGTCGCAGATGCACTAAACAGGTTCCTCCACAACGCACATCCACTGATGCCACCGCATGCCTTCTTTCAGCCAGAAACGATACAGTTTGCGGATGACACCATAATAATAGCAGAAGCAAACCCAGCTACTTTGAAGATTATCAAAAGGGTGCTTCAGGACTTTTCTGCCTTATCGAGTCTGCGGGTTAACTAGGCGAAAAGTTCTTTCATCCCAATAGCAGTGCCTCAGAATCTTATCCAAGTAATTCAGGGCATCCTATTATCACCTCCGTCGCAATTACCCATTGCATACCTAGGTCTCCCATGTCAATTAAAAACCGAGGAAAATCCATTTCCAACTGATGTTGGCAGCAATACAGAGAAAAATGGGGTCACATATGGGGAATTACCTCTCGTATGGGGGTCGATTGACTCTCGTCAAGGCGGTTTTATCTGCAATATCCCTTCACTTCATGCAGGCCATGAGGTTACCGGTGGGAGTAATCAAGCACATAGATAGGATGAGAAGGAACTTCCTATAGAAAGGAAATGACATTTGCAAAGGCATCAACTGCTTACCAAGTTGGGATAGGGTGTGCGCTCTAAAGGTTAATGGGGGGATGGGTATCATTGACCTGTAATGCCAAAACGGCGCCCTACTGTCTAAATGGCTTTGGGCAATTGATGAAACATGCAAGGGTTATGACCAACCACGTTGCGAAGATTATAGGACATCTCGACTTCAAATGAAATTGAGAATAGGCCGGACTGTTCTTTCTTCATCAAAGATTTATCTCATTTAGTACCATTCATCAGGGTTTTCACAGAAACCGAGATGGAATCAAATAGAAATGGAAGGCGGCAGGCATTTTCTCATGTGCTTCGACGTATAAGACCATGCATCACACCGGGGTTCTAACAGCAAATAGGGCGGTCTGGTCCTTCAAGGCTCCCCGTAAAGTTAGAGTCTTCATCTGGTTAAAGTTGTCTAACCGTATCCTCACGCAACAAACTTAATAAGAAGAGGATGTGCAGTACAAGTGGGGTGCCATCTGTGTGACTCGGTGAACACGGAGACGAGGGACCACATCATGTGGGATTGCACGTACTCCTCGAGGTTCTGGAGGGGAATAATGGCTCACTTCAATATTGTCCAGACAGGTGGGAGCACCGTCAGGGACGTATGGGCCAGGGGAGGAGGATTTTGAATCCTACAGAAAGAGTTTTTTGGGGGTCCATTTGGGTAGCCGAAGTCTGGGCACTGTGGAGAGAGCGGAATATGAGACTTTTTTCTAATAAGAGACGTTTGGTGAATCAACTTATCAATGATACGGCCCTCGATATATTCCTTTTGACAAATGGGCTGTAGAAGATGTATACAATTTGTTAACATATTTTGCATGCTTCTGGCAGCAATCTTTGCTAGCTATTATGTGGTATAGAGCGGAGAGATCTAGGATGTATAATTTAGGTTTTCCTATTTAACTTGCAATTTTTGTAAATATTAACTCTTTTTTATCCAATATTTTAGCGGTGATCGCCGCTAACCTTCACAAAAAAAAATATTTGCTTGAAAACTCTGTTCAAAAGAAATCAAAATAGTGAAAACTGAAAACAAGACAAACTGCTCTGTTGTACCGAACAGAGATATGCACGGATGTAACAACACTATCTACAAAATATCATCATTATTACTTTTCTTTCTCTTTTTTCTTTTCAAGGACTCATTTTCTTTTATTTTTCATATTCTAACAACCTCACAAAGAGATGGAGAGCAGAAGACCAAAGTAAGGAGAAAGAGGTGGTCAATAGCAACAGGAGGTGAGGTGTGGAAGACAGTGTCATTCATGCAGAGACGTAGCAGAATAATTAGCAGTGCGGGATATAAATTTTAGTTGAGACATAATTTTATCAATATTTTAAATAATATGTATACTTTTATAATTTTTTTGAAGAAAAATATAGAAAAAAAGTTTTTTTGGAAAAAAAATTAGAAAAATAAATAAAATTTTATAATTAAGGTTAGTATCTTTAAATGCCTACTAACAATTTAATTGATAAAAAACGTATTTACAACAAGTAAAATTACCTCATTCCTAGATCTACTAATTTATTCTCATAAATCCCTCTAAACTACTCTATTTTTCTAATACTAAAAAAAATTATACTAAAAGAAATTAAGTTAAGTATACTTTATATTGTTTTTAGAAAAAGACATCAAAATAGTATATTTTTGAAAAAAAAAAAATAAAGTTAAATATACTTGTCCGCTCCCGACTTCACTTGGTTCCGCCCGGAAAACCGAGCACTTTGATTTAGGATTATTTGGAGCATTTCATTGATATGATCTAAGATATGGATGATAATAGAAAAAAAAAAAAAAAAAAAAAGGCGGGGAAGGGAGGAGGCAGTCAGAATGTTTATATGCCTCTAATTTTTTTAATTTATTCGGATTTCAAGTATGGGTACAAAGCATACAATTGAGGTATAATATGAGATCTCAGCTTATAATATTGTCAGTGTTCAAGTGCTTTAATTTTGTTGATATTGATTAAAAAGGTATAGTTGGACATTTTTTCTTCTTCTAATCTCTAGAAGGAAGATGAAGTATTAAAATAGAGGAAAGCTATAGTAACCAGCATATTATTGTTAATTAATTATCAAATGAACAATTAGAGTTCCTTTCCACCAGGACCACTATAATCAAGACCCACAAAGGAGGCAACATGTATTATAGAAAATCAAGCAGCCATACATATAGAAATTAATTGTTGATATTTATCCTAGAGTTAATGGGTCAATGTCAGTGCCTAGTCCATGCAACATAACTAATTAAGCAGCAAACCAAAGATTCTTTGATCAAAATGTAATGTTTTTTTGGGAAACCATTTCGATTTTTGGTTGGTTCTGTATTCTCTTCATTCTTTCAACAGAGGATCTACTTTCATCCCTAAATTAGTTGTGTATTCGGTGCACCAATCAAAGCTTAATTATATTATAAAAGGCACCTCATTATTGCTAAGTCGTTAGCAAAACAAGATAAATGTGTTCTGTAATGAAATACGGTTGTAAATAAGAGAGCAGGTTGGGTCCGGTGGGTTTCGGGACCTTCCGATCTGCTTTAAGATTCGTATGCTCGAATTTTAAAGCAGACGCGAAAAATGCAGGAGCGAATCTTAAAGCAGATCGGACGGTCATCGAACCCATCGAACTCACTTTGAGTCCGATGGACATCGGACCCAAATTGACCTCTGTAAATAAACCAGGTCGGATATGGGCCGGGAGTAATTATTCGGCCCATGTAACAATCATAAGTCAAAAGCCAACCTAGCAAGGCCTTAACCAGATTGGAATTTGGAACCAAAAACAATGATTCGTTGTGTTAACATGCTGTTGTGCACTAATTAATGCATGATTGAAGGGGGAATATAAATATTATTGAGAAAGGTTATTTTAATTGTGTGGAAATGTCGATATAATACAAAGGTGAAAATTCTCTCAGCATAAGCAGATAATTTACAGAAGTCAATGAGAGATTTTTAGTTTTTCTGTTAATTTCCACTGCACAATTACACTGAATAAATAAAAAATATATATATCTTACAGATTAGGTAGCACCGATGCTTTGCATAAGGTTTTGATTGTGGTGATGGGATTGTCCAGAAAAAATTTAAAGTAAGAAAAAAGAGAAAAAAGAACAACCAGCAAATATCTTTGTGCAGTCTTTCTTTTTGAAGGTGCTCAAACATATGCTGCCATTCTATTCTTGTTCGATAGTCACTGATCAACAGTCGACAGGGTTACTGTGGCGATGGAAGAAAGAGTGCTTGTTCTCCAACTCAATCGACATATGCGAAGATGCATCACAGACGGATAAATTGCCGGTATTAACGGGCATTGTGGAAGATTAAGGCACGGTGCGCCTAAGGTCCAGACTTTTATGTGGTTGCTGCTACACGATACTGGAACACAACAATGGAGGGTGCACTGTTAGAGGTACTGGTACCAGTTCATACATGCACATGCCAAGGGGGCCAAGCGCTAGCATATATGCAGCGCCTTTATCCTTCTCTGTTCTCTATTTGATTGATTATTTGTGTGTAGGTTAGGATAGAAATGAGTTGTAACTTACATAAATAAATTGTAGGATATACAAACTTTTATTTTCTTCAATATATCTGTCAGTGGCCAATTGCCACCTGAGCCTAAAAAAAACCAGCAAATATCTTTGACCAGCTTCTAATTGAAATTTTCCATTTCATGCCATTTTCCAAACGGAAATATTGAAGGCCATAGATGAATAATTAACAGACTACGGTACAATGGATAACACTTATTGATCCGTATATGGATCAATATCTCAATTTCAAAGTTCCAAACAATCAATCTGAACCATCCAACATTATCACCATATGAAAAATGTACTTGTAAATCAAAAATTTACATTTTTAGGATCGTTTTTACTATTTTTTTAAATAGGTAGAAAATCACTTGATCTAAAGATCTAGATCTTTAGCCTTAAAAAAGAAAGGATTCTAGATCATTCAAAAGTAGTGATTTTCTACTATCTAAAAATAGTAAAAAAATCTAAAAAAAATCTAAAATTTAGTCGGGCAAATAAATTTTTATATACAAATCCTGTTATATGGTGAGATCGACTATTGAACTTTAAAAAATAAATATATTAATTTGTAGTACAGACAGGGGCAGACCCAGGTAGTCCCGGGGGGTGCTGCACCCCCCTGGATTTTGAGTTTTAGTGAAAATCTATCAGTCCTGACCGACTTTGCCTCCTCTCCTGGAATTTTTTTTGCCCTTCTCTGAATGTTTGATTTGTATTCAGATTAAATTTAGGGTTAAAATTGAAATAAATTTGTTGAATTTTGATTGATAATTAGAATTATAAGTTAGTATCCAAAATTACAATTCAAAGCATTAGAAAGTATAAGTGAAATTATTATGTTTTTATCGAATACCTAATTAGTTAATGAATTTAATAATAATTTTTTGTCCCCCTGACGAAAATCCTAAATCTGTCCCTGATTACGGACCAATCCGCACTATGCATAGTATCATATCCTCACTCTTAACAACCATCAGATATATCTGCAAGGATAGAAAACAAGCTTTCCAAATATAACGAAGATAGTCGCATCAAATTCAGAACATCAACTTAGAAGAGCAAAGTTGAAAAGATCCAGGCCGGCGGGGCTCAGTACGCCGGGGGTGGATCAATGAGTACCCTGTCGTGGAACTGTCGGGGCAGCGGAGGCACGACAGGATACACGCCGGGGGTGGATCAATGAGTACTTACGCGGGCCGGCGGGGCTCAGTACGGAGGCACGACAGGATACTTACCTTCTCACCCAATAAAAAGACCCAGGCCGGCGGGGCTCAGTACGCCGGGGTGGATCAATGAGTACCCTGTCGTGGAACTGTCGGGGCAGCGGAGGCACGACAGGATACACGTTAAAAGATACCTTCGTTGTACAAAGGCAGGTTTGGCGTTCATTCTGAGACTAGGTGTAACACTAAAATCGCGGAAAAAAGAATTAAAAGTCTGCCATTGTGCAATTCAATAGTAGTAGCATCGCAGGGACAGTCTGGGGGTCTCTGGATGATCTGGAGTGATGAATATGAGGTACATCTGATTCAAAAAACCAAAAATTTATTGCTACAGTAGTCAGAATAAAGGGCACACAAGAGAAATGGTTGTGCTGTGGGGTCTATGGGGACCCCAACAGAAGTGACAATCAGGCAATCTGGGCAGACTCGAAATCATTCTAGATGGTTATGATGGCCCGGCTTGTTTGCTTGTGATTTCAATGCGATAGCTTCAACACATGAAAAATGGGGCGGTAACTCTCAACTTTCTCCAAACAATCGTGCTTCAGGCAATGGATACATGGAGCGGGTCTGATGGATATGGGGTATCAAGGACCCGCTTACACGTGGTCCAACAACAAAGGGGTTGGAATAACATCTCAGAAAGGCTGGATCGTGTGCTGGTCAATCTGCATTGGCATACCAAATACCCCAGCTCAGCTGTTTTCATCTCCCTAGATTCTCAAGTGACCATCTGCCCATTCTTTTGAAGCCGATTGCGAGTAGGAAAAGAGGACCCCCGCCATTCAGAACAGAAAATTGGTGGAGTTTGGATGATAATTTTGGGAGATTGTGCGAAAGTCTCCAACAAGATCAACCCCATGATTGGCAACAGCTAACAGCAACCTTCAAAAGGAGGTCAAGGAGTGGCTCAAAACAAGAGAGTCGCCTGAGAAAAAGCTTGCAGAAAGAGAAAGAAATGGAGGCTCTTAACTCGGCCATGCCGGGGGAGTGAGCAAGGATGATGAGAATGTACTCCAACAGAGCCACCAAAGATATCTCCTCATGAATGAGGCGTATTGGCTGCAAAGGGCTCGAATTGATTAGATGGCATCGGGGGATAATAACAGTCGTTTCTTTCACGCCATGGCAGTCTCAAGAAAAACGCAGGAACCAAATTAATGCTATATTGACGGAAGAGGAAGAAGGGAAACAAGCCCAAGAGGAATAACTAGGCTGTTCGTGACCCATTACAAGGCTATCTATACAAAACGGGCTTCAAGAAGGTGCATGAAGTCTTCCCACCTCACATTCTTTCTAATCTGCCTAAAATCCATGCTGGTACAGCCCGCTATGGATATTGATCCAACTGATGATGAAATCCAAAAGCTGTTAGGGCTCTGGGCCCAAATAAGGCCCCGGGCCTGATGGCTTTCATGCCAAGCTCATCCAAGATCAATGGAAGATATTTGGGCCTGCGGTGCTCGCTGAGGTACGCTATTTTTTTCTATACAGGTATCATGAAACCCGAAATTGCCAAAACCAATCTGATCTTAATCCCAAAGAAGGAGGAGGCGGTCCGTGTTGAGCACTTTCGACCCGTCTCAGTGTGTAATGTAGTATACAAGACTATCTCAAAAATCCTGACGGCCCGGTTGAAACCCTTTATTGGAGATTGTATCTCTCCTGCCCAATCTGCCTTTGTCCCTGGAAGAGATATCTCTGAGAATGTTATCTCCTCAGGGAAATCCTTCACTCATTCAAGCAGCAAACCACAAAAACCACCAATTCTGCCTAAAAGTCGATTTATCCAAAGCTTTCGATCGACTTGACTGGGATTATTTGGAGGACATAATGCCGCTTTATGGGGTGCCAGAGAAACTGAAGGTGGATTATGAGTTGCGTCAGATCAGCAGCTTTCACGGTAGTTCTTAACGGGTCGGGTCAGGGTTTTTTCTCCCCAAATTGTGGTTTGCGCCAGGGCTGTAGCTTGTCACCCTATCTCTTCATTTTGGTATGGACCTTCTCACACGGGTCCTGGACAGTCAAACCAAGGTCGGAAATCTGAAGGGAATACGAGTTGCGCCTGGTGCACAGCCAATCACCTCTTGCATCTACGCGGACGACCTATTACTCATGGGGGAGGCATCAGTCCGAGAAGCCAATACCTTGATGGAGACTGTGAATGATTTTGCTACTGTATCGGGTCAAAGGGTAGGACCCGATAAGAGCTTTGTTTGGTTCACAGGGAGGTGAATGAGGAGCTTAAAACTCAACTAATTCAGGCTCTTCAGGTGCCAAATGACACCACCTCAGACTCGTACCTGGGCTCTCCAATCAAAACTGATAAGGCAGCTTTTGATTTTCTGATTGAGAAGGTTTCAGCAAAGCTCCAACTTTGGAAATCGAAATTGCTATCACAGGCGGGAAGATTGGTGTTGATTAAAGCAGTGTTGCAAGCAATGCCAATCTACTATATGTCTACCACAATCCTTCCAACCTCTGTTACAAACTCTCTAAATGCTCTATTCGGAGATTCTTTTGGGGTTCGGGATAAGAATAGATATATGGCGTACATAGCCTGGGACACAATCATCAAACCAAAGGAAGTTGGGGGTTTGGCGGTTAGGGATCTCAAGACGGTCAATGAGGCAATGGTTCTGAAATCCCTTTGGAAATTGGTCACAGGCTCTACAACACCTTGGGTTCAGCTAACAAAAGCGAAGTATCTCCCTAGGAGTAACATCTGGAGCTCCAAACGAACGTACAACTGTACGATATTTTGGAGGTCACTCATGAGACTGAGGGAAATTTTACTCACCATGATTGAATGGAAGATAGGGGACGGGCATGGTTGCCGGTGTTTGGCGAGCCCTGGTTTCCAGAGGCAACATCATACCGGCCAGCTTCATCCTCTGACAGGAATCTGAAAATCTGTGACCTGGTGGACCAAACACATGGGACCTGGGACACAGATAGAATAACCCAACTATTTGACATGCATCCTGTAGCAGAATCACCTCCCTAATCGAGCCGCCGAGACAGGAAGCTGGGGCAGACAAGTTGATATTCACTTCATCTACGAATGGATCTTTCATGGTGAAGGAATAAAACGAATGAGGGGGTCAGTGGATCACACTCCGACAGTCCAGACCCGCCTTTGGAAGCTGGTCTGGAAGGAAGGGTATGCTGTGCCAAGGGTAAGGTTGTTTGTGTGGAGGCTGTTGCAGAATGGCCTACCGCTGAGCAAGATCATTGCTGCGCGCACATCAAAGGGAGATCCTGTTTGTGCCTCCTGTAGTCAAGGAGAAGAGGACCCGATACATATGATGGTTAATTGCCCTTTTGCTAAATCATGTTGGTTTGGAGGACCTCTTGCAATTAAAATTGAGGCCCTCAATTCCGATGACTCCCTCATGACGGTCTTCCTCAACTTGGCTAACATTATACAACTCGAGGATTGGACAATGGTTATGAATACCTGCTGGGCTATATGGCGCTCCCGAAATGACAGAGCCTATGCAGGGAAGCTACCATCCTTCATCCAGTTCACCAAATACTTGCAACTTATGAACTCAGAAGCACGTATAGCCAACTCGAGCAGGCACCAGTTGCAATTACCCACACAGCAGCAAAGGTATGAATCTGAAAACATACTCTACAAATGTGAAGTTGATGGCTCCTGGGTGCAGAGCTGGAGGGGGGGTTGGGTTTTGTGATCTACAAAGGGCAAGCACTGGAAACGGCAGTATCTAGAGGTATCCGATCATGCTGTGCGATTCAGGCAGAAGCAATTGCGTTGAAAGAGGCTGTCATCTGCGTAGCTGAAAGGGGAATCTCTGAATGCGTATTTTACACTGATAACAAGTCCCTAGCTGAGCTGTGTATGGCACTGCAACCCCCGCTAAAGGCTGACTGGAGAGCTTTCGATGAAATATTTGATGTCTGGAAGAGGATAAAGTCAAATGCAAACTTCAGCTGCAGATATTTTGCTAGACACCACAACGAGATGGCGGACAAATTAGCAAAAGAGGGTCGCAGGAAGGATGGGATTTTGAGACATACACCTACCCAATACTAATTTTTTGAAGTTTAGTTAATGCCATCTTTTTTTTTTTTTTTTCTAGACTAGTCTCTTATTCTTGTAGTCATTCTGTCTTGTTTTTGGTCTGCTCGGTTTCTCATAAAGTATAGGTAGGTGTGATGTAGAAAAGGGAAATTTGGATATGTATTACTGTAATCCCGAAATTTGATGAATGAATGCCTAAGGGCTTTTAACTGCAAAAAAAAAAAAAAAAAAAACTTAGAAGAGCAAAGAATACAAGTAAAAGGGAGTACCATTTCTGAGCAAGTTTTAAAAAGAAACAGTAGCAGATAAAAGACATGTTTTACGAGTACAGAACCAATAGTTTAAATTTATAAGCAAAAGCAGTTTCAATAGTAACAAGATTCATAAATAATTCGGATTTAGATTGATACTGGGACTGTTCG
>JAJGRW010000050.1:6298523-6348711 GCA_025461045.1 Carex parvula | reverse complement strand
TATTGTATATCTTTATGTTTAAAAAAGAAAATATTTGTGCCAAAATTTTCTAAATGTAAAATAATTTTCTAGTTTTTATATCATTTAAAAATTTATGTTGTATCATTAGATCATTGTTTTTTTCAAAGCGAAATTCAAGAAATAATCCTAATTTTATTAAAGAAGTAATTTCAAAAAAATTCTGTAAAAATGTTGTGTTCTGTACTATACACCAACAGGTAGAATTGTTCACAAAAGCACTTGCTAGCTCCAAGCATGACTATCTACTTGGCAAACTGTGCCTATATAAATATATAATCTCCAATTTGAGGAGTTAAAATTTCATATAGACTTAGGTGCTATGGATAGCATAAGGTCTTATGTGTTATTGCTTAAAAAATCTATTGTATAAACTTCAAATGACGAATTTAAACGGTTAAAAACTGATGTTCTCGTTATTAATGCGTTTACATATCAAATTTATAATTTTTTTATGTTCATTTGGTATAAATTCAAGCAATAAAAAAAATGTGAAAGTGAATGTATTGAAAATTTGAAATTAACTTAAAATTCTTCATTTTTTTGCTGCTTGACTTTATATCAAATGAACTCAAAAATTTATAAATTTGACATGTAAACACATCAATAATGAGAACATCAGTTTTAATAATTTGGATTCATCGTTTGAAGTTTATACGATATGTTTTTGAGACAATAGCACGAAGGCCTTATGCTATCTATAGCACCTAAGCCAAACTCTTCATATATTATTATCAATTAATTAAAAAGATTTTGAAGAATCTGGATAATCAATTTGAGAATTTAGAGAATTATTTGCTGAATGAATAACGCGGTCAGCTCACATGTAAACTAAATTCCGAATTCCATCTGAAGTGGGCCGGGTCGGGCATGAGAAAGATGTGTTTCTCATGGAAGCGGGGGCGTTCCGATGCCCATCGGACCAAGTCTATTTCGATGGGCATTTCCACCGTCTGATCTTGCGTAGTGATTTGTGCCCATCAGTTTGATCTTCGTTTGACGGAGCGGCCCCGTTAAACTAAAATATAGTCATCAGTGAAGGGCCCGCTCTCTTTAATAATAGCTTTGTTCTCATTCTCTCTCTCTGTAGCCACTTCCATTCTCCCAAATCCCAATTGAACGAACCCCGTCTCTCCCTCCCTTTCCAATCCTCTCACTCTAATTTCATATACGAGCTAGAACAATAAGGGTAATCTAGAACAATAGGGTAGCCTTAGTCTCTCATTTTCAACTCCATCTCGTCTTTGATTTTTTTTTTTTGAAATCTTGTCAGAGGCTAACAAGTGATTGAATTAAGAAAAAGTTTTACAATCATGACCATATACAATGATCACATCCAATCCCTTAAGGGGATTGCCACAACGTGTATTAATAGAAATATTTGCAGGTCCTCCTAAAAAATACATCATGAGTTGCAAATCAATTATCTAGAAAAAAGGAAATAACTGAAAAAAAGTAGAAGTTTAGCTACAATAAAACTCATAGGACTCAACAAAATCGCATCCATAGTCTCATCTCCTGAGCACACCGTCTTGCAAGCAGTGTAGCTGGCAGTCCATGTTCATAAAAAACGACGGCATTTCTCTGTTTCTAGATGATCCATGCTACACATATGAAACGAGCTAACCATTACTTGTAGGGAACCACTCCTCCCATTCTATTTTTTCCCAAGACTTCTCCCAAATAAGTCGTACTGTCATTGCCGGTGTCATGAGCTGCATGTCAATGATTCTTGAGACTTAATACCAAACTGCCACCGAATTACACCGCCAAGTTTCCTTGTACCGTGTATTGATTCGGCCCCCTTCAATAAGAATTTTGTATATAGATTTGGCTGAGTGTAAACCCGTTTTGTCCCATCTCCAATGAATTGTATCGTCATTCTCTGTGAATATCACCAAGTGCCCATTTACTGTTTCATTCTGATTTATCTCCTGTATCACCGTCCATGCTTCTTTCAGTGATGCATATGGCCGCATTGTTGTGACCACTCTCGAATTTGGCCTTAGCTTTTCATGCCATATGTCATACCAATATGATATGGATGTATCGTCTCCCACAGTCCAGATCATGCTCCAAGTAAATAGGCCCTTAATTCTAATCAACAATGACCAGAAAAAGGATCCAGTGATGTTCCAGATTTTTGGTTTCAGATTAGCCCTTCCCTTCTTTCTAATCCTACCAATCGTGACTGACCATAAGATGTCAGGCTCATGATAGGCCTTCCACCACCAACGGAGCAATAGAGCTATGTTAACCAATTTAAGATTTGAAACTCCTAAACCTCCGTAATTCCTTGGTAAACATAATGTATTCCAATTTGTTAATGAGATACCTCTTTGTGTCACACAATTTTTGCCTCATAGGAAGCCTCTTCGAATTCTATCAATCCTATTAATCACCCACTGTGGCAATTGAAAGCAAGTCATATGTGATAGATCGGTATGGCAGACAATACCGACCTTACCAACTCTAGCAGGCCTCCTCGTGATAGCATTTTGCTTTTCCAGCCCCCCAATCTGCTCTCTATTTTCTCAATCAAAGGCATATACATGTCTTTCGTTGGTTTCATGATCGTCAAAGGCATACCCAAATAAGAAACCTGGAATTGAGTCCTACCACAGCCCAAAACTTTCTGCACCCATGCTATGTCTTCCTCTGTTGTGTTTATTGGTAAGAAGGTGCTCTTCTTGTAATTTATTTGTAGGCCCAAGATTGAAGTGAACAACCTCATCACCAATTTCAATGAAATTAGAGAGGCTACATCAGATGACGTAATGATAGAGGTGTCGTCCGCATATTGCAGTGCTAGAATTGCCTCACCTATTTTCCTGGTTAATTTCCTTCACAATATTTTGTTTGTTGATCCCACCATTTGTTGGAAGACATCGACGGCTACATTAAATAGCATTGGTGAGAGGGGGTCGCCTTGTCTCAACCTCCGTTTATGCAAGAAAAATTCGGTAGAGTCACCATTAATGAGTTTAGCGTAATTTAACATAATTTCAAGTAATTTTCGTAATTTAATGTAATTCAACATAATTTCAAGTAATTTTGTGTATTTTAGTATAAATATGCTAATTATACATCAAAAGAAGTAATCTAACAAATAATTTAAACAAAAAATTCGAATTTTTAGTGTTAGATTTCGTTATCTTGCTCTTCATAGTCTCTTTAAAAAAAAAAAAAAAGAAATTTGTAATTAATTTGTATATCCATGAATATCCAGGAATTCTGAATATATTTATTAATTTGTAATTAACTTTGGATATTAATAAAAATGTCGGTTCAGATCCAGTGCGGTACCCACTGTTGGTATTTCACAATATTTTTAAGCCCACGACCTCAAAAGAGGAGGAAATTTGTTTAGTACTCGCCATAGTTGAAATACTGCGCATAAAAAATGACCAAAAATATTCTCTTCTACGCATTTTTTTTCTTATTTAGTAATTGCATCAAAGGTGTAATTTATATTGAGTCCGGCTACTATAACACTAGTGTCATTCCAAACTAAATAACACCACATCTTAAACCATTGGATCTACTTTAATATTCGTGCAAGACACTAGTGTCATTCCAGCCCTATCTTGTGCACGAATATTAAAATAAATCCAATAATTTAAGATGTGGTGTTATTAAGTTTGAAATGACACTAGTGTTATAGTAGCCGGACTCATTTATATTTTATATTTGTGCTTGTAACTCTATAACTATAAATATTGACTTTAGTTGTACAATATACATTGCTTCTCTAATTCAAATTGAACACGCTCACAATTCACACACATTCTTAATTTGGATTTCTCTATGTTGTCCGGTCCAAATTAAAGTATAGAAAATAATTTTGGGCCTCACTGGACCTGGACCTGGACCCAAATTTCTTCGTCTCTTTTAGCCCTCAGGGGCTTCTTGTATACTATTAGAGCTACTATTTTTTAGATCAGATAAATTTGGTGTTGCGGGTTTATTGTTTTCTATATTAGAGCTTCAATACTGAAAGATGCATGGTTGCATCCATATTGACAAGACTCGCGACAAATTCGCGTATTATTTGCATATTATTTGTTTTTTCAACGTTGCCGAACCGAACTCCGTATAAAACGCAGAAAAAAGTATAATACGTTTTCTTCGCGAATAAAACTTGAGTTGACGAATTATTTGCGATAAAAATGCGAAAAAAAAACGTGAAAATTTTTTTTTTTGAATTTTTTTTTTTACGGTTTTTTTTGGTTTTTTTTTTTTGCTTCCTTGTTGTATCGAATTATTTCTGAATTATATCCGAATCACGAATTTTTGACCTCGCTGAATAGAATCCAAACTTTTGATTTGTTACTATGGTTGCATCTACACAAAAAAGACATCATTGGACAGAGATGTTGTTGTCTCACTCTCACACTGGTTGGTTGAAGGAACAGTTGTGTGGGACCCATGCCAGGCGGGGCCCCACTTGATGTTGTTTCCAAGGTGTCGCGATTGTCTGCGTCTTGTTGAGAACGAAAGTCGGATCGGACTCTGCTGCTCTTCCGAGAGAAGAGCAGGGTCCTGCTCTTTCGATCTCAACCATTCAAAATTTTTCGTTCACGTATCTCGAGAAAAGAACTTTTTCATGCAGAGATCTCAACGATTTTGAATGGTTGAGATCGGAAGAGCAGCAGAGTCGGTTCCACGAAAGTCATATTATTTTTTACTACACAGAAAGCTGCATTTTTTTTAATTTCAGAACATCAGAATACTTGAATTCTGAAGAAATGAAAAGAAAATAAGAGAAAAAAAAGAGAGATGACTGTGGAGTAGGTCCGATTCTACTTTTAAGTTTGATGGGTTTCAGGACTGCCTAATCTATTTTAAGATCTGTGCGCACCGTTTTATTATTTGTACATTTTTACGTCAATTTTTGTGTGTACGGATCTTAAAGCAGATCGCACGATCCTAGAGTCAATTGAATCCAAAAGTAAATCCGATACCCATCATACCTACTTAATTCACTAATCAGATAAAACACCACGGACTCTAAGAAAGTAATTTTATTTTTCTTGAAATAAAAAAATGTACGAATACGTAACTATTATAAACGAAACTATACATTATTAGTTTATTATAAACTGCCAAAATTTGTACAGCAAATTGTTTCAATATTAACAATTTTATATGTCAGTTCACCAAATTTTTTTTTTTCAATTTGTGGATCCTTAAAATCAACTCAGCCCTTGTGAGATAATAATTAATGATCGATTTTTCAAATTAGAAGAATTGAATCTAGTTATACGATTTCAACACGTATTTTATATGGACATTTAATGTTCTCTCTTGTATGTTTAATTGATAAAAAAGTATTTTTTGATCGCACAATTAATTGCAATGTTAAAATAGAGCTATTATCCATCAGGTCATTTAAATTGTATGCTTGGTATAATATCTTCATCCATTCTGTGCCAATCTCACATACTATAAATGAACAAATACTATATTATTGTAGATTAATCTATCCAACCCTGAAGTATATAATCATGTTAAAAGAGCATTTACAAAAAAAAAAAAAACAATTGTGAGATATTGGAGAAACTAATACCAAAATATTTCAAAAGATTTCATAAACTATTATATAATTTAATAAAATGAGTTAAGATAAATATAACTCGTGATATGAGAAACATTTGCATAATCAACATATTAATTGATGATGCATCTATCAAGAACGTATAATTACACAGTGATAAGTACTTCACTTGGTGATCATACTAGAAGAATTCGTTAATTCCTTTTCATAATGGTTTTTGCTTAATTACTTCTTTTTTAAGAAGGGTATATATTAGAATAGTCAAACAGACTAAGATAGTCAAACATGTATTAGTGCTTAGTGATTTACCAGATTACAGTTAGAGGCAATGGCATCAATTTAAATAAGAAATGGCTGTAATTCCTCCTGTAAGGCCTATATATAGAGGCAGCTGTAATGAATCGTTAAGCAATGAAATCAATAAATCATTTTCCTTGATTCTTGCATCTCTATTATCATTGTTTATCACATCTAAAACAAAAAGAAGAAATTTTCTTCCCAATCCCATCCTCTTCCCTCTCTCATGACTGAATTACCTATGTCCGATCAGACCTCTCAGGCCCCTCCTACCTCTCTCGCTCCAGTGCCTGCATCACTGGTTCAGATCAACATTTCGGTGGCTACGAAACTTGATCAATCGAACTTTATGGCATGAAGATCTCAAATTGAGCCGCTTATTGACGCCTATGGCCTTTATCACCATCTGGATGATCAGATCGTAGTGCCTCCTGCTTTGATTGAAGCTAATGGAATTTCTTAGACTAACCCGAACTATCTCCCCTGGCGACAGCAAGATCAATTCTTGCTAGGGTGGATTCGTTCTTCCATTACTGGCCCAGTGTTGGCTCAGTATGTCACCTGTCAGATGGCTCGCGAGCTCTGGAAATCGCTTCATCGCGTGTATTCTGCAATCTCTAAGGCAAAAATTATGGAGCTCCGGCGTCTCTTGCAGACAACAACTCGTGGTGGCCTCTCTTGCAACAAATTTTTCGAGAAAATGCGTAGTATTGCCGATTAGCTCACTGCAATCGGATCTCCTGTCTGTATATCACACACTAACACTTCAAAGGCTAAACAAAGCCGATTCGAATAGACATTGTTAAAATCATATTACTATCCATATTTTATTAAACAGATGAATAGATATGTAGATATTAGACATGTGTTAAACATTCAAATATAAAATGCACTCATATATGAAATAAAAAAATTAATAAATAGGAATTAATGTGAATAATTAACAATGCAACTGACAAATAATATAACCAAGAGATACTTAAGAAAAAAAAAATCGATAACAAATATTATATATTATTTAATATAATAATTATGTGTATGTAAAATATAAAAGTATTTAAAAAATAAAAACCCTTGGAATTTAGATGCACCAAATAATACAAATTTAGTTAATTCGAATAATTCTGATATCTACATATTTACAAAAACAAATTTCATATACAAATATTTGCAACCAACTCTTTGATGACAGAGTTTCTTCTTCTCACCAAACAATACCCCTGTTTTCTCAAATATTCACCAAATATGTGCTTCCAAAATTATAAACTAGAACGAAAGAATCTGTATGGTGCATTGGTGCTTAGTTATGATAGTCTGATAATTAATATAAGATAAAATATATAATCACTCCATGCAACGTTAATAATTTGGTAATGGATACAAAAATAATTCGTACAAATTAATTACAAGAATTTTGTATATATGATTAAGGCGAAATGAGGTGAAGTTATTGAATTGCGCACCTCTGGGACAACACGTGCAAGCATATTATGAGGTGGAAGTATATTTTGTTTTGTTAGTACAATTTACTATTTATGGGAGAGGGAGTTTTTTTAGAGAGGAAGGACCCATTTATGCTTAATGGGAGCTTACAGAGAAAGTATACCTGATGTCTCACATGAGTGTCTCTGACCAACATGTCTATCAAATGAACCGCATGATCAGAGACACTTATGTGGGACATCAGGTGTACTTTCTCTGCAAGCCTTCAGTAAGCATTAATGGGTCCTCCCTCTCTAAAAAAACCCCTCCCCTAAATTGTACTAACAAAGCAAAATATACCATCAATCAAATTCCCCGCCCCAACATACTCATGATGCCGATAGACTCGCACATCAGTGCAAATCAAGAATGAGAAATAGTAAATTGTACTAACAAAGCAATTAATTAATTTGCATTCGGGGGTTAAAGCACGTGCGTACCTTGTCTGCCTTTCCTCTTTTGCCCCTCCCGCTTGCACGTGTTGTCCCAGAGGCGCGCCTTAATCAACCGTGCTAATAGTAAAAAAGTAACGACCATGCTACTAGTAAAAATAAAGCCAGTAAATTCAGTTGTATATAAAGATTTCGAATCATCTGCTGGATCTCATATTATTTTCTGTTATATTTACAAATCTATTCCAATCTAAACAAATCTTCGTTTTCTTAATCATAAATGCACAATATACCTCACAATACAATATATTTGTTTTGCAGATATTAGCGATTGTTTGATTCAGTTTTTTCTCTCGTTATTTTTTGTCACTTTTTGTATTATGATTCTCTAACTTCATCTAAAATGTATGCATTTGATATGCCTAAGTTATAATATAACTCATGAAATAATTATTTTTGTGTTCATTTGTTTAACTAAGGGTATAAGTTAATCATATTGTTTACTATTGAATATATCTTTAATGTTTAAAAAAAATATTTGTGCCCAAATTTTTCTGAAAAAAGTAATTCTCTATAGTTTTTATATCATTTTAAAATTTTATGTTTTATCGGTAGATAATTTTTTTTCGAAGCGAAATTCAAGAAATAATCCTAGTCAGTAATTCAATTTCGGAGCAAACATCAGTATATCTGAGATATGCTTTGATATTGCTTTGAGTATGAAAAATTAATGAATCAAATAAAAACCATTTTTTTTAAAAGAAGTAATTTCCACAATTTTATGTAAAAATATCCTGCATCTATACTATACATCAATGGGTAGAATTCTTTACAAAAGCATTTGTTAACTCCGAGCATGACTGTCTACTTGGCAAACTGGGAATAATACATAATATATAATCTCCAATTTGAGGAGTTTTAGATTCATTTATGATCATCAATTAAAAAGATTTCGGGGAATATGGGCAATCAACTTAAGAATTGGAGAATTAATTTGTGTATTACAGAATGAAGAAAATTATGTTTGGATGACACAAGACTAGAGGTTATTTTAGAATATAAGTTATTCGGAATAGCAATGTGCATCAAAATAATATTTTTGCTATTCGGAATAGCTAGAATAGCTGCTCTTCTCTATTCCTTGTAAATTAAATGTTGAAATAACTACTATTCGGAAATGTGAAATGAGAAAAAAAAAATACTTTCTTTTTATATTTTCGTCAACACAGTGCCGAAATGACAAATTTAATACCACTTTCCGCTATCTCCACTCTGTGACAATTCATTTGAGATCCTAATTGCCTATCTTTTCTTTTAATCAACATCTTGTTAATACTATTCTTATTAGTTACAGTTATTTACTATTCCACATATACAATCCAAACAATATTTTTACTAATCCGAATAGCACCATTTTCACACTAATATGAAAATCACTATTTTTTCTCTATTCTCATTTACTATTCTAAAATTTCACTATTCTATCTATTCTAACTCTAATCCAAACGTTATTGGTAACGTGGTCAGCTCATATGGAAAACGCAGTTTCGAATTTCATCTAAACAGGGCCGGACGTAAGAAAAGACTGTTGGAATTTGGAAAGGAACTAAGGATTTCTAATTTTTTAGGCTTAGAGCATCCGTGTATCTGCTGAAATCTTTATTAATGGTAAATAGAAAAAAAAAATTAAAAAGAATTTGTGCAAATTTTAAAAAATGAGAAGGCATCGATCCAGTATGACATCCAGATTGGACACCATATCAGACGGACGAAACCCTCTGCTCGGAAAAAAAGTGGACCCAGAATGCCGTAGTACCTTCTATACAGGCTAATGGTGTACATATAATTATAAGAAATTAATTATAAGAAATTAATTTTAATTGTTGTAGAAGAAATTATAAGAAAACCAATAGCTATACTTGCACACCTCACTCATTCTGTCAAACATTCAAATATGGTTTAAAATTTGTTGTTGCGTTAAACATAGCATTTTAGATGCTTTCAAACAAGTTGCTCATTCATTGGTATGGCTCTCTCTCGGCAACAGACTGGGTCGTTAGATCATGCCCACAGCGGGATCTATGCAGAGTATATGGACAAAGGCAGTAAGAAGTGCTAATGGCATAGCACAATGTGGAACTGGTACGGGGCCAGTATTGGTACTGTGCACATGCTGGCACATATGGTGCTAGAGAAATGGAAAAATATTTGAAGGAAAATGCAAAACACTGACACTGCTGGTAGAGAGAATTGTGGCTGAGTTTGAACTGTAGAAGAGATACTGCTAGATGCATAAAAAAAATGAATATTAGAAGTCTAGAACTAACACTGAAGCCCTTTCAAAAAATAGAAATTTCAACACTTTTACTGAATTTGGAATACCAAAAATTTCTGTACACATCATCTCGCAAAATTTAACAGTAATATATATCAATAAAATTATTACACATCACAATTGTCTCAATTATTTCAATTACAAATTTATGAAGTTTAAAATTGATTTAGTAAACTAAAGGCTACTACCTACAATATGCAAAACATTATTTTAGTTACTAACACAAGATTACATGCTGATTTAAGCAATACGCGCATGCTTTCAATTTCATAGTTCCAATAAATATATATTGAATACAATTTGCTGAAAGAGATAAAAAAAAATGACAGAGTTGACTGAAACATTGAAACCACATTTGCAATGCAAGTCGCAAAAGAAACTCTGATCTATTGGGTTCAATTTTTTCGGATCTATAACTAAAGCCCACATCCGCAGTTGAAATTAAAAGAACCTCACTTTCTTTTAATTATTAATGCCAAGGCCGCCAAACTTTGGAGAGCTTGGTACGAAACAGAATTCAAGTTGTTTTAATTAATTCAAGCTGGAGATAGTATTCACCAATGTAGCAAATAATTTGTTTTCTTGACATATATAAGCATGATAAGGTAGGGACAAAAATTATATTAATTAGAATGTTTGGGGTCAAATTGGAAACTTGAAATATTAGTTAAAGGGAAAATCAGAGAACCTTTTGAAGATTTTTAATCAACCAACCTAAAAATATTTTGAAATTAATTAAAACAAGTTCTCAGTTTCAAGTTAGAGAAGAAAATTTGTCACGCGTGATCAGTCATGTCACGGAACGTCACGTCACGTCACATGAGTCAATTATGTGACGTGACTCGCTTATCGCGTGACGTGACCGCATTCGAGCAAAAATTACACATCACGTCACGTCACGCGAACCAGTCACGTCACGTCACATCACGTCACGGTATGAAACATAGAGTATCCAGTTTTTTCTAGTTAATTTTCAGTTTTTTTGGTACGCATAGAGTATCCATATTTCTCTTATGGTGTAGGTTCAGTGATACCGATACTCATGTAGTACTGATTTTTATTTTCTCTAATTTAATCCAATAAATATTGTAATTTGAATTTTTAAAATAATATCAGATACCTAACAACCTTCCTAATTTTTTTTTAACATTTATTTATTTATTTTACAATTTTTATAAGTTTCATATTTTTGATATATTTTTTTCTGAATTTCAACAATTTAAATTAAAATATAAAAGAAGTTTCGCGTAATTAATTTACGTTACCTCATATCACGTCACATGTGGTCACGCCACGTGTAGTCACGGCGTGACGTGACCGTCTGTCACTATTTTGATTACGTCACGTCATGTCACTATTTTGATTACGTCACACTGAACATATGAATTTAGTCATGCAACATTTTCTTTTAGTTTAACAGTGTTACAATTTACTTTATGTATTACTAGATATAAGATCACACAATATTATAGATTTAAGTTTTCAGTTACACATGACTTTACAAAATTGCATATTTGATCATGTACTTAATTAATGAGTACGATAATTTTTAGGAGAGCAAATATATGTGACTAACATTTTAGATAACACACAAATAAAATTTACTAAAATCATTATAGATGAAAAATCATGCATAACTACCACAATTACTTTATTTACAAATTTGTGACTTCTCTGCATCTAGAAAGTTCGTCAAAATTGACTTAGCAAACTAAAACATTACAGACAGACAAAATAAGAATACATAATAGAATGTTACTATTATCAGAATTTACAATTTTTTTTTAATTATTGGCTTTACTCTTGAACTATTCCTTACTGCATTTCCTCTCTATCAATATCATTTTTGTTTATGATTGTAAGCAATTTTTACACTTCTATCTTATTTTTACAAAAAAAAAAAAAAAAATTAGATAATGATAAGGAGTGAAGTTTCCAAATTTATATATTCATAAAGATTATGAATTGAATTTGAAGCCGTAACTTTCAACCTAAACACATTACCTACTTGCTAGACTAATGATTCATTCTCAATTTATATACTTTATCTTATATTGCTTATATTGGGTTCAGATAAATCTTCCTGAAATTGCTTTATGTGACCAATTTTAAAGCCTCGTATAGAAAAACTTTAGACTGTTCAATAACTTTTCATCAAACTTTGAGACATGATTGGGACAAACACGCGGATGCCATAAAAATTTTAGAGTGGAGCTTTGTCCAAAGTTGTAAGTAGTTGTAAACTGTTTAATTTTGTGTTAAAATTTATACGGATGGTTTAGATTTATAGAGCTATTAAGTTTTAAATATAATAATACAAATTTTAAAGCAAATTAAACAGTAAAAACTAGCTTTGAATGAAATTCTGTCGAGAGCCATTTGAACAAAATCCAATTCCTAAATTTTATGGTCGGAAGTTTTCGACTTTTGTCAAAGGTACTTATATATTGGGTTGAGTTTTTTTGGATCTGCACCCAAAATCCACATCCGCACCCGAAACCCACATCCGCATTATTTTGGATGAAGAAGCCCTCTTCCCTCTCGGCTGAGTTCGCTCTAGTGTCTAGTCTCTAGTGGACCGCACCCAAAGCTCCGACACTTTTATCGCGCGAGAATCTCTGATCTCTAAAAACCATCAATTCACACCTCAGTACCTCACTTGGTTTTATCAATGAACGCCAAGGCAGCCAACCCTTTGGCTCGTCAATTGGACAGATTGGTACGAAATAGAATTCAAGCTGGAGAGAGCATTCAGCTCCAGGAGGCCATGTCTCTCTTTGATCGCCTCCTCTCGCCGCAAAATCACCCGCCATCAATTTTTACAATCAATAACCTTCTTGCTTCCATTTCTAAAACAAAGCACCCTAACCGCTACTCAACCGTAGTCGCCCTCTTTAATCGCTTGAAGCGTACTAGAGAAAGAGGCGTTTTTCCCACCATCCATACCTTCAGCCTTGTCATGGATTGCTGCCGTCACATAGGTCGAGCGGATCTCGGATTTTGTGTGCTTGGTCAGTCCTTGAGAGAAGGATGTGGTGTTGATACCATCATGTTCGGCTCCCTGATTAAGGGGCTCTGTGCATTGAAGCAGATTGGGCTTGTTGGTAAGGTGGTTGCTAAAATGCCTCTCATGGGCTGCACTCCTGATTTGATCATTTACAGCACAATTATTGAAGGCCTTTGCAGCATTGGTGAAACCAGACTTGGGCTTGAGTTGTGTCGTAAGATAGAAAGAGAAGAGGGTAGTTGCAAACCTGATGTTATTACTTACAGCAGTCTAATCCATGGGTTTTGCAAAGAGGGTGAGATTGACATGGCGGTAGAGATCTTTAAAGAGATGGTTGCTCAAAAAGTGAGGCCCAATGTAATCACTTGTAACATTCTCATTGATGGCCTGTGCAAAAATGGTGATCTTATTACAGCACAGAAGGTGTTCGATGAAATGCCATCTTGTAGACTTGTTCCCAATTTGCGTACCTACAGCAGTCTTATTCATGGTCTCTGCAGCCAGGGTGACATTGATTGTGCTTTGAGGATATTTGATGAAATGGTTGCTAAAGGCATTGTTCCAGATGTGATCACCTACAACATACTCATTCGTGGTCTCTGTAGCCAAGGCAACATGCATAGTGCTCTCAGAATGTTTGATGAAATGGTTGTGAAAGGTGTTGCTCCTAATATCTATATCTACCATGGTCTCATTCTTGGATTTTGTGGGCTTGGTGATATCAACAAGGCTTTTGAAATATATGACAAATTAGTTGGCTCTGGGCTTCAAGCTGATGAGTTCATATATAATACCTTAATAGATGGTTGTTGCAAAAGGGGGGCCTTCTTGCGTGCTTCGGAGCTTCTTCAGGAGATGATAGATAGAGGGGTGATGCCAAATGTTGTCACGTACAATTCTATAATCCACGGGATTTCTGCTGTCGGTGACTGGAACCGTGCCATTGGGGTATTTCGTGATATGGTAAGTCAAGGCATTTCACCTGATGTAGTGACTTTCAATGTATTAATAGATTCCTTGTGCAAGCAAGGGTTAACTTGTGAAGCAGAGAATCTGGTTGGTTTTATGGAGGAAAGAGGGGTGAAACCAGATGTAATCACTTACAATGCACTGCTGCAAGGTTATGTGCTAGAAGGCCGCCTCGATGAAGCAGCTGAATTATTAGAAAGTATGGCTTTAAAAGGCATTATGCCTGACCAACACAGTTATAATACCTTAATCAACGGTTATTGTAGAAATGACAGAATGAGTGAGGCTCTACATTCGGCCGAGAAGATGATGAAGGCAGGCCTTAAGCCTGATGATGTCACCTTTGATATACTTCTAAATACATTAAGCAATCATGAGAATCCAGATGAAATGAAGAAACTTATATCTGAGATGAGAGATGGAAGAAAATATGTAGAAGAAAACCAATAGCTATTAATAATTTTAATTGTTGTACGTGTTCTTTATGGTGAATTTGGTGTGCAAGGGCGATTTAGTCGTACCCCTTCTTTTGTGGTATAACGGGTGTGCTGATATATATTCAAAAATAGTAGTAGTTCAAAAGTATAGTTCTTTAATGTATGATTTTATTTTTCTCTTGATATTTTTGTTTTGGTTAGCACATGTCTTGAATTCTATGCAAGACATTCGGTTGGCAAATTGGTAATTGGTTAGTTCAACAGAGGGGCCCTTTCTGTCATCACTCAGAATTAATATTCTCATTTTGCATGATGCACCAAATTAACCTAAAATAGCATTGTATCTGTTCTTCTCTTGATTATTAGGGGTTGTTTGCCAGCTGAAATTTAGAATGGAGTAGCATAATAGTTGCTATTCCAGCTGAAATTGTAACTTAATTTTTATTAACATGCTCATTTATGAACTTTATTCTTTAAAATATAATTTAATAATAGAAAAAAAAACTTAATGGATAGTGTTGTGTTGCTAATTGTTGGAGACGACAACTTGGGCATACCAGTAGCCTATATAGAAGTTACTGTATACCAGCATTACCTTACTGACGTATAATTTAGATATTAGAGGGTAGTAGGACGTGTTACTTTTAATGGAGTCTTAGGGAACTATTTTTGTTGTAAGAATCCGTACCAAGTGAAGTACCTATTAAAAAATACAAAATTTTGACATGAAGCCATTCCAAACTCTCAACAATCAACCCCATATTTTTACGGATCATCACAAAATTTTGACAATATTAGCCTAAAGAGGGTTTAAGTGAAGTGTCAAGCAATAAAATCAAAGAATTTGAAATAATGCATTTAATTTGAGCACCTGCATTTCAGATAGGACAAACGGCCAAGCTAAAGCTCTAAGGTTCGAATTAATGGAGGGCACCTAACTAAACAATTTTAGATCAGGGGTTTAACCATCTGAGAAGGTGCCATGATCAGATTTACAAGAAAAGACTAAAGAGCTTCAAGAGTTTTGAGTTAATTTGAACGATTGTAAATTTATCCGAGAGGAATAAACTTGACATATGCGAGAGTTAAGGAGCAAAGATTGTATTTATTTGGTGATCAAGTTGGAGATTTTTTGGCCCTTTGTTTTCTTCAATATTTTTTCTTCAACGGCCGATAATCATGGTAGAATAAAGGAAATTTTTGTTTTACAGTGCAGGTACAGAGTAAAAGTTTGGATTTGATAAAGCAATTATTTGGTACAAATCTGGAAACTATTGCAATTAGTTGTTATTTCATGGACCCAATTCTATCCGACATTTTTATTAATATCCAAAGTTAATTACAAATTAATAAATATACCCAGAATCAGTGGGTATTTCGAAAAATGTCCAAACCGGTCAGATTCTGGCCGGTTTCCTCTTCCCCCAAAAGTCGGCCAGAATCTGGCCAGTTTCCTCAATTTTTTTTAATATTTTCTGTTTAGATTTTATGTTGTACTATTATTGTTATTTTCGAAATTTGGACATTTTTGAAATTATTTTCTGTTTAGATTTCTGTTCAGAATCTGGCCGGTTTGGACATTTTTCGAAATTTTCACTAATTCTGGGTATATTTATTAATTTGTAATTAACTTTGGATATTAATAAAAATATCGGTGATATGGTAGTACACTCTTAAGGTTTACTGGCCAACTATGTTTAAATTTTTTTTCTTATCTACTGTACATTTCTGTACAATGTGTGTATATATATATATTTTTTTTTTTGGGTCCTTTTGTATATTATATACAGTCAT
This sequence comes from Carex parvula, assembly GCA_025461045.1. Taxonomy (NCBI): domain Eukaryota; kingdom Viridiplantae; phylum Streptophyta; class Magnoliopsida; order Poales; family Cyperaceae; genus Carex; species Carex parvula. The sequence continues at coordinate 6,332,423 of JAJGRW010000050.1, read as the reverse complement.
GGCAATTAGTCAGTGTTTTTACATTATCATTTTTCCACTCTGATTCGGGACGGAGCCACATAACTCCTCCTCTGGTTCAAAGTTTTTTAAAAATATACTTCTATTTATATGCATTTATCAGAAAAAATATAAAAATATACTTAAAATACAAAAGATTATAAATTTATGCTCACCCTACTAAACATCTTGGCAATTAGTCAGTGTTTTTGTTTAGTAGGGGGTGAGCCAAGATGTTTAGTAGGGTGAGCATAAATTTATAATATTTTGTATTTTAAGTATATTTTTATATTTTTTTTTCTGATAAATGCATATAAATAGAAGTATATTTTTTTTTTAATTTTGAGCCAGAGGAGGAAGTTCTGTGGCTCCGTTACGGAGAGTGGAAAAATATTAATGTAAAAACACTGACTAATTGCTAGGACTGTATATAATATACAAAGAGACCCAAATATATATATATATATATATATATATATATATATATATATAGAGTAGAACTAGGGTGCTCCTAAGCTCACCAAGCCCTTCGTGAGCGCGACTCTAAAACCTATCGAATTGACTTCAAACGATATTTCCAAACCGTTAGATGTTCAATCTATATTAAAATGTGCTTGGAGACCAAATTTTACATTTTTTGAAATTTTTTTACTATTTATTAAGATGGTTTGAAAATCGCTGTTTTCCAATGGTGCAGAATTTTAATAAAAACAGCGATTTTCAAACCATCTTAATAAATAGTAAAAAAATTTCAAAAAATGTAAAATTTGGTCTCCAAGCACATTTTAATATAGATTGAACATCTAACGGTTTGGAAATGTCGTTGAAGTCAATTTGATAGGTTTTAGAGTCGCGCTCACGGAAGGGCTTGGTGAGCTTAGGAGCACCCTAGTTCTACTATATATATATATATATATATATATATATATATATATATATATATATATATATATATATATATATAGAGTATGGCTAATTTGCTGCTGGCAGCATTTCGGCCAAGTGCTGACAGCAGCAAATCTGCCATTCTGATGTTCAAACAACCGATCCGAACCGTTCAACATATTATAAATATTGAAATGTGCTTGGAGACCAAATTTTACATTTTTTGGAATTTTTTACTATTTATTAAGCCACTTTGAAAATTCCAGTTCCGGGTGAACAGTAAAAACAGTCTGGACCATATAATCTGGAATTTTCAAAGTGACTTAATAAATAGTAAAAAATTCCAAAATATGTAAAATTTGGTCTCCAAGCACATTTCAATATTTAGAACATGTTGAACGGTTCAGATCGGTTGTTTGAACATCAGAATGACAGATTTGCTGCTGGCAGCACTTGGCCGAAATGCTGCCAGCAGCAAATTAGCTATACTCTATATATATATATATATATATATATATAGAGAGAGAGAGAGAGAGAGAGAGTATGGCCAACGTGCTTCCTCTAGCATTTCAGCGAGGTGCTTCCGGGGGCATATCTTAATATTTGATGTTCAAACAACAAATCCAAACCGTTAGATGTTCAAACTATATTAAAATCTACTTGGAGACCAAATTTTACATTTTTTGGAATTTTTTTACTATTTATTAAGCCACTTTGAAAATTGCTGATCATATGGTCTACACTATTTTTACTGTTCACCCGGATCAGCAATTTTCAAAGTGGCTTAATAAATAGTAAAAAAATTCCAAAAAATGTAAAATTTGGTCTCCAGGTAGATTTTAATATAGATTGAACATCTAACGGTTTGAATTTGTTGTTTGAACATCAAACACTAAGATATGCCTCCGGAAGCACCTCACCGAAATGCTAGAGGAAGCACGTTAACCATACTCTATATATATATATATATATATATATGAGGAGGGATCTAGTTACAACAAATTTGAGTTACAACAAAGTTACCACAACCATTATTTAGATTTTCAAAGTCCAAATCGTCGATCCAAACCATTGAACATGATCTCTACAATAAAATGTGCTTCCAGATCAAATTTTACATTTTTTTGAATTTTTTTACTATTTATTAAGATGGATACAAAATTCAATGGTCTGAATTTGACTAGTTTTTGTAAAATACTTAATAAAAAAAAATTTCAATTTGACTAGATTTTCAATTGTTTATATTGTTATACATAAACAATCGTATATAATTTAATGTTTTTATCAATTAACTTATAAATAATGGGTACAAAATAACTCTTACCTGTACCCTTATCCAGCAGTTTTACTGATACCTCTTGGAGGAGATGTTCTTTGATTGTGATTAATCAGATCAAATGATTAAATGCAATTGTAACTGAAAATTTGTCACAGTAAAACATACATCTGTCTCAAACTGAACAAACATCAAAATTCATCAAATTAAGTGCTAGTTAAGTCTCAGATTCAATTCTCTATACGTAACATCAGTTTATGCATCTCATATTATAAATCTCTTAGTTTATGCAATATCTTCCTCTCCTAACAATAGATTAATAATTTGTTTGCTCTCGCTCTCATTTTTTTATGTGAAGTATTAAAGATATATCTTCAGAAAATTGGATAAATGAGGATTTTAAAAAACAATACTCATTTTGTTCATGCAATTTGTCATCCTACTTAGAGAAAGTCATTCAATAAAGTGAAGAAAATTATTAAAGTGAGTAATAAAAAAGTATGAAACAGGAATAGTTAAGTCTATGGTGCAATGCTTAACAAATTTTGAATAATGCTTTTGCTTTTTTATTCAAAAAAATAATGCTTTTGCTTTAAATTTTAATTTTTGACATTCAAATGCTCGGTATGAGTCCATCGATCAATTCAATATCACGCATTGAAATCTCGAAAAAAAATAAAATATTACATATTTTAGGATGTTTTTATATTAGTTTTGGTATGTAACAAACGATTCATATCGGATGGTCTAAATATTTTAAATTCATTGTTCTTTTACCTATCCTAGAAAATAGTAATACATTTAAAAAAAAATTGAATTCCTACAAAATTTTGATGTGAAGATCAATTAAGTATCTTGAAACTTGTTTAATGAATACATCATATATGCACTGGTTCTTTTACCTCCTCGCCTAAAAATAGCGCCTGAATTATTTTATCGCCCCAGCCATTAGTACTAAAGAATGTGTGACCACCGTGCGGTACCTCGTGATACCTCACCCATGGTAATTTCTTCGCGACGTACCTCTGTAACTCAACCTGACACATCATATCTTCGACATTTGCCCATAGATGCACTGACCCTTCATTACTTGGAAATGGATTTTCCATCTGTATCGGATCAAATTCCCAATTACTGAACACCACCATCACATCCCGGCATAAAGATTCGTAAACTCCTTGCTGTGTTGACTTCCTCTTAGCCTGCACGAAAGTCGACTTAATTAGGGTTTAGGATTTAGGATTTGGGATGTGTATGTTGGGGGACATTTACCAATTCTTTCATTTACCAGAAAATAATTTACCCCATAAAACTCCATATTTATAGCAGTTGAACAATCCTTGAACACTTGATGTAGGAAAAATAAAGGAGATTATTATTATTATTTAAAAAAAGGGGATATATAGGAGATAAAAAAAAAAGAAGAACCCTAACCGCATCAGAATCGTGTGCGGAACTTTGCTTCAGGTCAATGATCCCAAGATCTGGTATGGAGGTTGTTTCCTGAATTACACTCTCAGTAATAATTGGAGATGATCCAAACAAGTTATCCTTCATCCAACCGCAATACAGGAATGGTAAATTGTGCGCTACCCAAAATGATGTTTGATATAGAGGATCCAATTTCTTGAATGCCGATTCTGACATATCAGCGGGAAGCGAGGGCCACCAGTAGTTCACTGCTGGGACCAGTAGCACCACACCACTTAACCTATCAATATAAACAAATAAAATACTTTTAAACCCCTTTAATAGGAGAAATATAAGAAATCAATCTGATGTAGTGATGTTGTATTCTGCCCTTCATTACAAATCTGCACGGATACTGTTACTGGTATTGACTTTTTGGTAATAGCAATAACACCATTTATTCTTTTATTAAACTTCACAAGTCTCACATCAAAATTGCAAGTAAAATAAATTCAAAAGAAAAAAGAAAGGAATCAGAATCAAATAAATGTATTTTTCTCCTTTTGCCCCCTTCTCTTTTTAAGATTTTGCATATTCAAACGGGCTGATGAATGAACATAACCGAACTTTGTTCAGGTCCTGTTCGGATTCGGTTCGTAAATAAACAATAAATTGAACTGAACTGAACATTGGGCTCAGTTCGGATCACACCTCGTTCAACTTTCATTTTTTAAGTGTTCAGCCCGGTTACTCATGGACAAAACCGGTTCAATTAGCAGCCCTAAACTAGAATGAACTAGTACATTTTTACAGTTATTAGGAGGTGATGATACTGTACTGCTTACCTCTGAGGAATATATTTGAGGCAGCTATAAGCAGAGTAGGCCCCCATGGAGGTCCCCAAAAGATAAAATTTTGGACCCAACTCCAATTGCTGTGCTAATTCATCTATGTCCATGGATTCACTCTTCACAGTTCTTTTCGGATTCGGGTCGCTGTCCCCATATCCGGCCCGGTCAAATGACACAAAGCATATCCCCAGTTCTTCTACCAATTCCTGTGCATCACAAATAAAATAATTCCAAATCCTCTTTATTTTCTACTTATTTCTACCTGAAATTTGACTTTAGCTTAGTCAAATTACCTGAGATACAGGAAAGGTTTCATCTTTACTGCTACCAAATCCATGAACAACGACAATTTTATACCTGGCCTTCTCTTTTGGCACTCCGTATTCTTTATACGCAAGATACCTTCCATCTCTCAGCTGTATGCGCGGAGATGCGATGTGGCGTGCACCGGGGTTGCTGCGTATCAAAGGAGGCGACGATTTTGTGATATTATGTGCCCAACCTGGTGTTGCTAGCAGTAACAGGAATGCTGCTAATAGTTGTAGGAGCATTTTTCTTGGAGTTTATTGATCACTTGTGAGAATTGAGAACTGAGAAGATAATAGTGACAGTGAGGTAGGAACGAGGTTTGCTTTTCCTAATCACCCCTTCAATTTTATGATTTTAGTTTGATGATGCAGTGATTTGCTCGTTGGGGGCTTTGGGTAATTTTGGTGGATAATTTAGAAGGAATTAATCAAGGATAGTACTGATATTCTATGGTGAGAAACTGACAATACATATGCGGTTCTTGTTATTTTACGGAAATTGAAGGGCAGTTTGACAATTGTACGAATAACGGAATACGGGAATAGTAAGCTCTTTCAATAGAAAAAGAGAACGGAGTAGGTCCGATGCCCATCGGACCTACTTTTAGGTTCAACGCCACTCTGATCGTCCGATATAGTATAAGATTTGTGCGCACGAAAATTGAAACATACATACACGGAGTTTAAAGCATTTTGCACGAATCTAAAAGCAAATCTATGGTGATTAAACCCATCGAATCGAGATAGGTCCGATGCCCATCGGACCTACTCTCAAGTCATAGAAAAAATTGTAATCAAATGTAAATTGAAATAGTTGAAATAGTATTGGAATAGGCTGATCTATTTTTTAGGAAGGACGTGAAAATGGAACAACAAATTATTTCCCACACCTGTCACCCAGCTGTGTGGAAATTTTTTATCTATAGAAATTAGTAAATACAGATGTACGAAAACAGAAAAAGTGCATCATTTCTAACAAATATAGAAATATCTGACTCAATGAGTCCGATCCAAGTTTATGGATCGGTCTCAATAGTCCAGATCCATCAATAACCTGATTTTCTGTGGCATCTGGACCATTGAGACCATTGAGGTTATTGATGTCACAGAAAATCAGGTTATTAATGGATGTCACAGAAAATTAGGTTATTGATGGATCTGGACCATTGAGACCGATCCATAAACTTGGATCAGACTCATTGAGTCAAATCTTTCTATATTTGTTGAAAACGAGACACTCTTTCTATTTCCGTACATCTGTATTTAATAATTTCTATAGATAAAAAATACTCCAGCTGTGTTGCAGTTGTAGTTATCGTCTTGTCTCTTATACAAGAACGGAGTAGGTCGATGCCCATCGGATCTACTTTTAGGTTCAACGAGCATGATGACCGTCCGATCTAATTTAAGAGTTGTGCGCACGACAATTGAAACAAACACACACGAATTTTAAAGTGTTTCACACAAATCTTAAAGCAAATCGACGGTGATTAAACCCATCGAACGAGAGTAGGTCCGATACCCATCCGATACCCATCGGACCTACACTCAAGTGCTCTTATACACCTTCCGAGATGATCGAACTACTGTATGAAATTATTTATGAATTATTTGATTTTTAAAGTTTGGTGATAATCGGTGTGTGGAATGGTGATATATATATTTTTATTATATTATATTCTTCAGTATTTAAAATTATTCTATTAAATTCAATAATAACTACTCTAAATAATTCAATCATAATTATTATAATTATCAATAACAATCATTATTTATTTTGAAATAATTATAACACCATTCTAGAGCTAATTGTAGATTCGCCATTTGGATCCGATTAAAATTGTAAATCAAATAAAATTATTACAAATAAATTAGTAAATTCTGATTGTATATTTTGTAGTGAATTTTTATCTTTTTTTGAAAAAAAATACTCATGTATACTATATGCTTTTATAACATCTAATCAATATCTACGATTAATTATAATCTTTAAATTTAAAGAATAATGAAAAATCAATAGCTTTGCATAGTACGATTATTTTTTAACAATTCGACCAATGTCAGAGAGCCAAAACTATATATTAGTTTCAAATTTGGAATCCATAATTAAAAAAAAAAAATGAAAATCCGTGTTCAATTCGAGAACGGAGTAGGTCTGATGCCCATTGGACCTACTTTTAGGTTCAACGAGCACAATGACCGTCCGATCTAATTTAAGATTTGTGCGCACGACATTGAAACAAAACTACACGAATTTTAAAGCGTTCTGCACGAAACTTAAAGCAAATCGATGGTGATTAAACCCATCGAACCAGAGCATCGGACCTACTCGCAAGTGGTTCAATTCTTTTCAGTATTGTGTGATCGTTATGAAATGGCGTAACATTTTCTTTGTTCATTTTAAAGTATGCAAATTTATAAAAAAAATAACAATCCATATACAAACAAAATATTTGTTGGACCGTCCGATCGATCAATATCAAGTAGCCAATACAATATGCGAATTTTTGAATAAAATAAAAATAAACACATCCTATTTCTTTTAGATTGTTCGATGAATATGAAATAGCCATAAAGAGTATTTTATTTATTTAACAATCTCCAAGTATATATACAAAACTAGAAAGTTGCATGACATCCTTTTTGTACCATATATTTAATAATCGCAATCGTCGTAGGATTTGCAAAAAAAAAAAAAGGGTTTGTTAATGGTCCTACTTCGTTTGTACTAGTGTTGTAAATAACAGTATGCGCTTGTCGGACAGACAGAGTACCGCCAAGCGATTAATCGGAAATAATCAACTATATATGTTGTAATTAATGGAAATTAATTCCAACACCCTAAGCGAAACACTTAATAATTCAACATTTTTTCCTGCCTAGTAAACATTGAATTGTTCAGTGTTTCTCCTGCCTATTCAACGTTTCAACTTTTTTTACTGAAAATAAATTAAAAACAAAATAAATCAATTTGTTGAATGACCTCCAATAAGTTTCCTTAACATAATTCAACATTCAATTATTCCGCGTTCATGCATGAATCCAAACACCAAATAAGTCAACAATTTTTCCTGCCTAGTAAACGTTGAATTGTTCAATGATTCTCCTGCCTATTCAACGTTTCAACATTCCTACTAAAAATAAATTCAAAAAAATTTGAATTACTTTATTGACATAAATAAATTTGTTGAATGACCTAGAAGTTTCCTTAAAAAAACCTCTCTGGTTTTAAATAATAAAAAAATATATATTATTTTCAAAAATAAGAAACTTGAACTCATTTTTTTATGCTTCGAATGATTTTTTTTATCTGTAAACCCAATAAATCATGTAAATCTCTTTACAAATTTTCTGAAATGAGGTTACAATAAGAATGGGAATTTAAAGGACCCAGTACGTTAATAAATAAGATACTCTTGTATTTGTCTTTGGAGGAGGGCTCAAATGCTTCATTGCTTCATGCTCCAATCGTACCTCAATATCTTTATTTTCAATTTTAAAATTCAAACAGATGATCTGAACCGCTCAACATGATATTCACGTTAAAATATAATTGGAGACCAAATTTTATATTTTTTTAATTTTTTTTACTATTTTTTAAGATAAGTACAAAATCATTGTTTTTAGATGATCGATAATTTCCTGAAAAATAGTGATTTTGTAAAAACAATGATTTTGTACAAATCAAATAAACTTTTTATACTGATTATGAGTATGAGAGTCAATTTTACAGTACCCATAGCATTTTACTCTTAACTATATAAAAAATTATTTACATGTACAAATTTTTTTTAAACTGAATGGGGTCAAATCCATGTAGATCTGCCCTGCTGGTGCTCATAAGGTGCTATGAGATCTTTTGTACACCCTGCATTGTCAATGATTGGGCCATAATCTTATTTGGTCAACTCTCAATTCTCCTGAATAGTATGATAGATTTATTTCATGCAAAACTATACCGCAATTCATAAACCCTAGATTTGCCGTGATCCTCTAGTGAACCTAAAATATGAAATTCTAAATTACCTTGGTCTATAGCCATGATCTTCCAGAGAGACACAATCACCGTTGATCACCGGAAGCCTTTAGATCTCCAAGTAATCCCTCTCGAGTCCGATGGAGAGAGCAAGAGAGACGGCAGCGGCAACACTTTGTTCTACACAAGAAGAATACCCGAATCACAAGTTCTTTTCCGACAAACCCTTTTTCTAAATTTCTCAAAGCGTTTCTCTTAATCTCTGTTATTTTGTTTTTAGGGAGAATAGGAGAAAATGCCAAAGGTCCGAAATATAAGAAGATAGCAAATAGCTTTTATTAAATGCCAAAAATTGAATAGGCTTGAATTGGCATGAATAGGCGCTGGGCTGCCATTTATTATTAATTAATTAATTAATCAATTAATTAATTAATTACTGTAGCATGTTTTCTTATTGGATCCTTAGCGGGTCTGAATTCAGAACTTGTCTTATTGGGTATTTTCTTATTTACCGAACATTGCCGTATTTGATTGTGTTCCCCAGGGACCAATAGCATAATTGTATTATTTATAAACTTTATATAATTTAGACCATCACTAAATCATAAAGTTATTAATACGCATTCTACACATTAAAGGCCCCACTTCTCATGACACATATTGAACCCGATAATAATACTTAATTTGATCACTTCATAACGGGTCTAATTAGTTATATGATAGTCTAATATTCAATATATATTTATATCACATATAAGCCCATATATGTTGTAATTAATTAAAATTAATTCCAACAATCTCCCACTTGGGCTATATGTATATCCAAAAATATATATATTGATAAAACCGAATTGAGTACTCAAGCTATGCTATCAAAGCCTTTTGTGTCATCAACCAATTCCGTCCATCAATCATATTCACAAGGACTTAAGCAGTATTCGTCTCATAAATCGAAACTAAACCAACATAAATCACTGTGTAAACATAACTGAATGACATGAATCATGAAGGGGATGTGTAGTTTGGGAATTACATGCAATGTGATCTACATGCCTATCTCCAATTTGGTCACTTATCTTAATTTGATTTTGAGGTCGATCATGAATTCAGAGTGCATAATAAACTGAATAACTGAAAGCTGAATAATTGAAATCTGAATAACTGCATGATACATACAAATAACAGAATATCATAAAAAAGTTAACTGCATGACATCTGTAAAAGTATATCATATAAAACATAAAACATGATACATAAAATACAGACTCCCACTAAATCTGACAATCCTCTTTAACACAGATACCCATGTGAGTAACATGCTCGTGAAACTGTTTGGGTACCAATCCCTTAGTCAGTGGATCTGCCAGCATGGATGATGTACCAATATGCTCAATACTTATAAGTCCACTCTGAACTCTTTCCTTCACAGCAAGAAACTTAATGTCAATATGTTTGGATTTCGACGAGCTCCTGTTGTTGTTGGAATACAGTACTGCTGAATTATTGTCACAATATATCTTGAGTGACAACTTAATATATCCACAATACGCAACCCAGTGACAAAATTCCTTAGCCATATTCCATGGTTCGATGCCTCGAAACAAGCAATGAATTCGGCTGCCATGGTGGAAGAAGCAATCATGGATTGATTTGCACTCCTCCAAGAGATAGCTCCTCCAGCCAACATAAAAATATAACCAGATGTTGACTTCATGCTATCCACACAGCCCGCAAAATCGGAATCAGTATATCCAATGACCTCGAGCTTATCTGATCTCTGATATGTCAGCATATAATCCTTCGTTCTTTGCAAGTACCTAAGTACCCTCTTGGCTGCTTTCCAGTGATCCATACCAGGATTACTGAGATACCGGCCTAACATTCCTGTGATGTACGCAATATCCGGACACGTACACACCTGAGCATACATCAGACTTCCTACTACCGAAGCATATGGAATCTGGTGCATTTCTGATTTCTCGAGTTCTGTCTTTGGACACTGATTGAGACTAAATTTGTCTCCTTTTGCAACAGAGGTATTTCCTGGTTTGCAATGTTCCATACCATATCGCTTGAGAATTTTATCGATATATGCTTGTTGTGAAAGCCCTAAAATACCCTTGTTTCGATCTCTATGTATTTTAAGGCCTAACACATATGATGCTTCACCAAGATTTTTCATATCAAAATGCCTGAAAAGAAATCTCTTAGTTTCACGTATCATGTTTATATCGTTACTTGCAAGCAATATGTCATCAACATATAAAACCAGAAACATAAACTTACTCCCACTGAACTTGTGATATATGCATTCATCCACCAAGTTAGGCTCAAATCCAAATGAGACAATTACTTGATGAAATTTGAAATACCACTGTCGAGACGCTTGCTTGAGTCCATAGATGGATTTATTTAATTTGCAAACCATCTGCTTTGAGTTATTTTCATCAATTTCAAAGTTAGAAAGTTGCACCATATAAATGGTTTCATCAATGTCGTCATTGAGAAACGCAGTCTTAACATCCATCTGGTATAACTCAAGATCAAAATGTGCCACTAAAGCCATAATAATTCTGAAGGAATCTTTCATAGACACAGGTGAGAAAGTTTCCGTAAAGTCAATGTCTTCTTTCTGTGTAAATCCCTTAGCAACAAGCCGCGCTTTGTGTCTTTCCACATTACCTTCTGAATCTCTCTTGGTCTTAAATATCCATTTGCAACCAACAGGCTTCACATCTTTAGGTAATGGGACGATATCCCAGACTTTGTTGTCATACATTGACTTTATTTCATCATTCATGGCCTCGATCTATTTCTGAGAATTCGCACTTTCCAAAGCCTGACGGAGACTGAGAGGATCATCCTCCATCATGCCAATGTTGAATTCATGTTCTTGAAGGAACACAACATAATCCTTAGATATTGCGCTTATTCTCTCTCTGGTGGATCGCCTTAAAGGCACTGTTTCTTGAAGTTCTTGATATGGTATAGGTTCCTCTTCAACATCAACATTGTCTTGTATTGGATTCTCTTCCATTTCTGGAGGTTCATTTACTGTATGTTCATTCACTGTACGATCCTGAACCAATGAGTCCCCAGATATTCTTATTACAATTGGTACCATCGCTGGCGCCTCTTGTATAGGAGAATCTTGTTTCTCTTCAAAGACAATTTGATTTGTATTTCCCCCTTGAACCATAACATCCTCAAAGAACTTAACTGTATTTGTCTCGAAAATTGTTCTATTAGTGGGATTATAAAATTTATACCCCCGGGACCTTTCTGCATATCCGACAAAATAGCAGCTAACTGTCCTTTTGTCTAGCTTTTTCTCTTGTGGCCTATAAGGCCGAGCTTCAGCCGGACAACCCCATATTCTAAAGTACTGAAGACTAGGCTTTCACCCGGTCCATAATTCATATGGAGTTTTGTTTGCTGCCTTAGTCGGTACCCGATTCAGAATATATGCTGCTGTCTTAAGTGATTCTCCCCAGAGGTTCAGTGGAAGCGAGGTATGAGAAATCATACTCCTCACCATCCCCATTAATGTTCGATTGCGCCTTTCAGCTACACCGTTCATTGCGGGTGACCCCGGCATTGTATACTGTGGCACAATTCCATTTTCCTCTAGAAATTTAGCAAAAGGCCCTGGACATTGTTCTCCTGAGCCGTCATACCGACCATAGTATTCACCACCACGATCTGATCTGACGCTTTTAATCCTTTTATTGAGTTGTAACTCAACTTCAGTCTTGAAGGATTTAAATGTGTCCAAAGCTTGAGCCTTTTCTTTAATTAAAAATATATAACCATATCTAGAATAATCGTCAATGAAACTGATAAAATATACATGTCCATTCCTAGTAGCTGTAGGGAATGGCCCACATATATCTGTATGTATCAGTTCAAGGACGTTTGTCATACGATTGGCTGTATATTTACGCATGCTTGTTTGTTTTCCCTTAGCACACTCAATACACGGACCGAGATCCGACATGTCTAAGGGCCGCAAAATATCACTTTGAATGAGACGTGTTATTCTCTATTGAGAAATATGACCTAAACGCTTATGCCAAAGTGCAGCTGAATCCTGATGTGTTAATTTCTGTCTAACGTTTCGAGTTTCATTGTTCAAGGTCTCATTATAGGAAGCAGCAGTATCTAAAGCATAAAGATTATCCAAAACAGATAGAAAACCAGAAGCAACCAGATTAGAGTTTTGATACAAACCAAATTTTCTATCTCCAAATGAACAAGTAAAACCTAAGTTGTCCAATGCAGAAATAGAAATTAAGTTCCGCCTAAAAGACAGTACAACAAAAGTATTGAACAAATTCAAATACAAGCCAGTTTTCAAAAGTAATCTAAAATGCCCTATAGCTTCAACTTCTGCCTTGTTTCCATCGCCCACATAGATGTATCTTTCACCATCACTTGGCTTCGGGTAACTTCGGCAACCCTGCATAGACACAGAGATGTGAGTAGTTGCACCCGAATCTATCCACCATGTGTCTATTGAAACTGAAACTGTATTAACTTCTTCACAAACAAAAGAAAAATTAATACCTTTCTTGGCACGCCATGCGTGATAGTTGGTACAATTCTTCTTTACATGCCCTTCAGATCCACAGAAGAAACATCCCTTCTTCTTTTCTTTATTTGGCTCCGATCCGGTAACCAGTTTTTTATCCTTCATGGGCTTCTTCTGCGAGCTTGTAGTTGCAGCATCTGAATTGGCCTTACGTTTCTGTTTCCCTTTTCCTTTAAAGGTAGAAGCAATGTTTGCGCTTTCGCTCTTATCCGACTTCAACCTCTCTTCCTCCTGAACACAGTGCGAGATGAGTTCATTAACTGTCCATGAGTCCTTCTGACAGTTGTAACTCACCTTGAACTGTCCAAATGAGGCAGGAAGAGAGTTAAGGGCCAAATATACTAGCATATCATCCGATATATCTAGCTTATGTCCCTTCAGTTTAGAAGCGGTATGCATCATTTCAAGAATGTGCTCCCTGACATTGCTCTTACCATGGTACTTCATTGTGCAGAGTTTGTTTAATAGAATGCCTATTTCAGCCTTCTCATTCCGGACAAACCTCTGCTCAAGTTCCTTAAGATAGTCTTTAGCAAGAGTGGAATCAGAAATTGGTCCCCTAAAACTTTCAGGAATGGTCTTTTGCATGACCCGGAGACACAAGCGATTTGACCTCATCCACCGTGCATGTGCAGTTTGTTCCTTTTCAGAACTAGTTTCAACAGGCACAGTTGGTTTGGCCTCCTGTAACGCTATGTCTAGGTCAAGGCACCCAAGGATAATCTCAAGATTATCTTTCCAATCCTTGTAATTAGAACCCGTCAGCATCGGAATGCTATTGATACCGGCTGTAAGATCAGTAATTTTTGCTAAAAAATATTCACAAAGAACGAATCAAATTACCGAATTATAATAAAAAAAATCAAAATAAGGCATATTCCATCAACTAAGTATCTTCGAACAATAAGTGCTCTTTGGAGTCAATTATTATTCTAAGATAAATAGATGTAGCAATTGAATATAATAGTCCATTTGATGTCAATAAGTCAACCTTCCTTTGGGCCGATTAACTAATTACATTCAAAACTTAATGACTATTACCCATTCATTACCACAAGCATACACATACAATATTTGATTATTGTCTTTCCTTTGGGCCAGTCCAATAACCAAACATCATATGCATATTTACTGTGTATAAATTGGCAAATGATCAACGCCAGTATGAGAGCTTACTTTGGCAAGATGATACCTTGATCAATCATTTTCCAAAATATATCTTAATCTTAAGCCTTCATATTGATTTAATATTATCCAAAAACAATTTTTTTTTTTTTTAAAACAAAATTTGGCTTAACCGAATTAATCATAATGGGCTCATGAAATGGCATAAAACTATACAAGATATTAAATAACATGAGCCCAAATCATAAGTGAGATAGTATGATCCAAGGAACGATGATCTCCATTGTAAGAATCCACTCGACAATAGCCATCATCCATCCTTCATGTAATCTTCTTTATTCTAACCAAATTACTACTCTAATAGCAATAAAGAAATTACATTAAAGTCCTAAGGATAACGGCTCGCAGACCGTATAAATGATACATATAAGCGACATGCAAGTCACTTTTAATTATAAAATTAATTAATGCACAGGGCACCTTAGGCCGCTTTTACACACATCATTCATTCATTCATTACAACATATCACACAAGGCAACAGGATCATACTATTCACATATTTCATAACTGCAAAAAAGAGTTAGGAATAGAAACCAAAATAGGCTTCCTAACGGCTGCGGTCCCTTATAACCAAATATAGTAAACAAAAGTTTACTTGACCGAATAATTAAATTACTGATCTGTTATGATTCGGAAATAATTGCAGCGGAATACATATCAGAAATTTGCACCATAAGTTTTTGCCATATAATTAATTGCCTTGAATAGAAAATTAATTGCACTTTTAACAGTAAATAACAGTCCATTAAGGCAATTAATTATACAAATCAGTATCCATTAAGGAAATCAGAGGCGCATTTCAAGCAAGTTAATGGCATATCAAAATTTCCTAAATATACGGCAATTTACATTATTAGAATATCTGAACCGTTTGACATATCTGAACCGTTTGAGCATATGAATCCAAATATGAATCTGTTGGGCATATCTGAAAAAATATATGATATACTATTCACATTACCTAATATAAATCCAAATGTGAATAGTACTTCCAAAATAATGGTCCGCAGTATCTAAATTTGGATTCATATCTAAATTTTTATTTGCAAATAACAGCGGTTGACTTATTCAACAATTGTTCAATTTGGCTCAGATATTTGGGCAATTATTTATTCATAATATACAAATTGCCGAACAGAAATTTTGTTTTAACAGATTAATTAGCGCAAACCAAATTTCCAAAATCAGATTAACGAAAATCAATGAGTCTCCAGACATTTAACGAATATTATTTGATTTGCAAAATGTGCGCACAAATCATATTAATGAATATCTGGAGAATCAAAGCAGAATATTTAGCGCAATTAACAGATAATCAGAATATAAAAATCTGAACTAGAAATGATTTCCGTATTTAACGATTCAACTAGAGTAGGCTCTGATACCAATTGATAGATTTATTTCATGCAAAACTATACCGCAATTCATAAACCCTAGATTTGCCGTGATCCTCTAGTGAACCTAAAATCTGAAATTCTAAATTACCTTGGTCTATAGCCATGATCTTCCAGAGAGACACAATCACCGTTGATCACCGGAAGCCTTTAGATCTCCAAGTAATCCCTCTCGAGTCCGATGGAGAGAGCAAGAGAGACGGTAGCGGCAACACTTTGTTCTACACAAGAAGAATACCCGAATCACAAGTTCTTTTCCGACAAACCCTTTTTCTAAATTTCTCAAAGCCTTTCTCTTAATCTCTGTTATTTTGTTTTTAGGGAGAATATGAGAAAAATGCCAAAGGTCCGAAAAAAAGAAGATAGCCAATAGCTTTTATTAAATGCCAAAAATTGAATAGGCTTGAATAGGCATGAATAGGCGCTGGCTGTCATTAATTAATTAATTAATTAATTACTGTAGCATATTTTCTTATTGGATCCTTAGCGGGTCTGAATTCAGAACTTGTCTTATTGGGTATTTTCTTATTTACCGAACATTGCCGTATTTGATTGTGTTCCCCAGGGACCAATAGCATAATTGTATTATTTATAAACTTCATATAATTTAGACCATCACTAAATCATAAAGTTATTAATACGCATTCTACACATTAAAGGCCCAACTTCTCATGACACATATTGAACTCGATAATAATACTTAATTTGATCACTTCATAACGGGTCTAATTAGTTATATGATAGTCTAATATTCAATATATATTTATATCACATATAAGCCCATATATGTTGTAATTAATTAAAATTAATTCCAACATAGTATAGCTGTTTCTGGCATTCCAATGCACCAAGATAGGTTAAAGCTTAAAAGTGAGAGCTAGCTGTTGTTGTGGCAGGTTTGAAGAACTTGTTTTTGGTCTTGTGACAAAAGCACATGATTTCTATATGAGAGGTCATAAGTTCGAAACCAACAAAGTGAGAAAATTCTCTATATTAATACATAGAGATTTGAAAAGTATTAGTAGGCTTGATCCCAACTCATATTTCAAAAAAAAGTCAGGCAGCTTCTTCTACATTGCAAGCAAAAACATATGATGGATAGAGGCAGCTTTTTGGCCACACAAATAGCATTTGAGATTTATTCTGTAGATTATAGATTGCAGCATGACCATTAAGGGCCCGTTACAAGCTCTTCAAATAAATGTCTTTCCTCTTGGTATGACCTTTCAGTTATCTGTTCTGATATTATATCTTTACTAAGTGCAGTTTGTATGATAAATGACTTGACTGGGTAGAACAAAGGGCACATGTAATTTATCTAGCTTGTGGCTATAAAAATAAATTATGTCATTGGTCTAAAATCTATCTAAAGTTCTGGCTTAATCCATGGCTGAGCAAGTATTGATCCTTTCGTAATCAATCAATTGCAAGGAATTTTGCATTTTTGAACATTTGTAGATCTTTTTTTTTTCTTTGGAGATGATTTGTTGATTCTTTCTTCTTTGCTCTTGGTATAGCTTATTGTTGTTTGAATGCATTTTCCATTTTTTTTTTTTTGCAAACAAGTTTGACACAATTATTAGCAGTTCATTTCTATCCCTATATTACCTTCCGCCTCTATTTCCAAGATTTTGTCATAGTTAGGAAATTGCTTGGTTTCTACTTGCAATGAGCTTTTTTCACGAGGTCAATTTGGGTCCGATGCCCATCTGACTCAAAGTGAGTTCGATGACTGTCCGATCTGCTTTAAGATTCGTGCCTGTATTTTTTGTGTCTGCTTTAAAATTCGTGTGCACGAATCTTAAAGTGGATCGGACGGTCCCGAAACCCATCGGACCCAAGTTGGCGTGTTTTTTCACTCCATTGATCGACATGAATAAAGCAACTCCACAGATTGATTTATGCTGCTTTTAACTTATGTGATGAGTTATATCATAATTAGCTCGATCACATTTTATCTAACTTATCTTTTGACATTATATAGTATGGCACTTATTGTCTGTCATAGCTTACAGCATATTATTATAACATTATAACAGACATTACAATAACAGTAATACTGCATCTCAAATTATATATAGAATGCACTATATATGCTCAGACTCTTCTACCAGTAAAAGTGCCTTAATTATTTTGTCCTTCATGCCGTCGATAGCATCGAAAAGGTGACCACCATTTGGTATCTCATGATATTTTATCCATGGTAACTTCTTCGCTATATACCTCTGAATCTCAACCTGACATAATGTATCTTCTCTTCCTGCCCACAAATGCACCGATCCTTCATTGTTTGGGAATGGATTTTCAATATGTGTTGGATCAAATTCCCAGTTACTGAACACCACCATCACATCATGGTACAGAGATTCATGAATTCCCTGTTGTCTTGTCTTCCTCTTATACTGCATTATGCAAGTTTACTTGAAATATTAGTTGAGTGAGATTAAGGTAATATGCATATTACGGATTGACCCGTGCTACGGATTCATATCTCTATTTATAAAATTTGAATAGTCGATCCGAACCATTAAATATGATCTCCAGAAAATGTAACTGGAGGCCAAATTTTACATTTGTTATGATTTTTTTACTATTTTTTAAGATAGGTAGAAAATCACTGATTTTGGACGGTTCAGAATTTTCAAATGAAGTGATTTTCTATCTATCTAAATAAAATAGTAAAGAAATTCTAAAAAAAATGTAATATTAAGTCTGCAAGTACATTTTAATATGGAGAGAATGTTGAATGGTTCAGATTGACTATTTGGACTTCAAAAACAAAGATATGAGTCCATAGCACGGGCCGTTGTGTAATATGCATATTACCATAGCCTCACTCCTATTAGTTTCGCATTTATAAAAGCTTTTATTAGCAGTATTCATCCTCAATGAGTTTAATTGTGGCCATATTCACCAATAAATTTGTTTACAAAAAATAAATGGATATAAATAATTGTCATTTTGTCCCATAAGCCCACAAATTTAGAAAATCAACCAAACCTAGCATTTCATGAAATTTGATAGTGGAGGGAAGGGGAAAGGAAAGAAACAAACCTTATCAGACCGTTGTGTTGAAATTTGCTTTTTCTCAATGATCTCAAGGACCTCAAGATCTGATTTGGAGAGTGTTTCCCTGGACCCTTCACCAGTAATAGTTGGAGATGGTTTAATCAACTTTTGCTTCATCCAACCGTAAAATAGGAACGGTAAATTGTGCGCCACCCAAAAATGCCATTTGATCTCCAATGTCTAATTTCTTGAACACTGATTTTGATAGATCAGCAGGAAGTGAAGGCCACCAGTAGTTCACTGCTGGCACCACCAGCGCAACACCAAGTAACCTATCAAAATTTACCATACTTCAGAAGTTACAGTACTGATAATATATTTTACATTTGTACTGGTAACCAATCTGGAATACTATTGCCACTGAAATGGACTCTTTTATCTGGAACAAGTTACAGGTTACTGACAGAGTCATGTCAAACAACAATTTATAACTACTATTTTTAAAAAGGACCACACCCTCACAAAGCAAGAAAAAAAATATATCTAAATAGAAAGCACCTGTAAGTTAGATAGTAGCTGATATTTATGACTACTATATACCATAATGGAACAGCAAGTAAGAGGTATTTATTACCTGTGGGGAATGTATTTGAGGCAGCTATAAGCTGGGTATCCCCCCATTGAACCCCCAATTAAATAGAATTTGGGACCCAACTCTAGTTGCTCTGCCAGTTCATCTATGTCCATTGATTCACTCTTGACAGTTCTTTTCGGGTTCGGGTCACTCTCCCCGTACCCGGCCCTGTCAAATGACACAAAGCAAATCCCCAATTCTTCCACCAATTCCTGTGAGTCATGAATTATGAATATATTATGAGAGTAGAACTAGAGTGTTCTCAAGCTCACCAAGTCTCTTTGTCAGCTTAACTCAAAAACCCATCGGATTGGCTTCAAGTTACGCATTCAAACCGTTAAAACCGATCTACTTCACGAGTGATGAGTTTACATGTCAAATTTATAAATTTTCAAACTAATTTAATATAAAGTCAAGCGGTCAAAAAATAATGAAAAACGAAAACATTAAAATTAACTTATAAATCATTTTTTTTGTACTGCTTGATTTCACACTAAATTAGTTCAAAAATTTATAAATTTTACATGTAAACACCTTACTCGTGAAGTAAATTGGTTTCAACGGTTTAGATACATCGTTTGAAACCAATTCGATAGATTTTTTGAATTAAGCTCACAAAGGGACTTGGTGAGCTTAAGAACACCCTAGTTCTACTCATATTATGATTCTTCTCTCTCTACTAACAACTTATTTTTTTTTTCTTATTTGAAATTTGAGTTTTGATTTTAGTAGCTTAATCTGACCTGGGATGCCGAGGGAGGGTCATCGGGTTCACCTTTGTCACTATCAAAGCCATGAACAAGCACAATTTTATACTTGGCCTTCTCTTTTGGTACTCCTGTTTCTCTATATGCAAGATACCTTCCATCTTTCAGCTTTATGCGCGGAGCGGTAATGGGAGGTCCACCAGGGCTGCCGCATATCAAAGGAGGCGGCGGTTTTATGAAATTATATGCCCTGCCTAGTAATGCTATCAGAAATACTGCAAATAATTCTATGAGCATTTTGGTTTGAGTATGAGAAGATTTAAGAGTTACAGTCAATTTTAATGTACAAGGCTTGTTTTTATAACGCACAGTTGTGATAATGATGCTATTCCTCAGAAAAAGAAGTTGAATATGACAAACGGTCCCACCTAACCTAACCTAGGACAAGTATCCTCTCCATTACTGTAAAAGATTCCCTTCACTTTACTGTTTGAGATTAACTCTTTACAAGTATCCTCTCCATTACTGTAAAAGATTTCCTTCACTTTACGGTTTGAGATTAACTCTCAGCCGCTTTGAGATTCGGGCTGACTGAGGGGGCAGTATTATTGATTGAATAATTCAACAAATAAAAATCGTAATAATGTACGTTCCAACTATTGGTAATTAATTGAATAATTCTCGTAGAAGATTTCGAAGTTTAATGGAGTAAATTAACATATATTAACCTGATTTTCAACCATTCCCGGGGGTATTAAATTTTCAATTTTCAATTTTCAAACCTATTCAGATATCAAAATCACCAGTATTGAAATGGAGCTAGAATTAACACTCCATAAATTAAAATTGTAAATAAATTGAGAGAATAATTTATTGAACATAGGAAGACAAAAACACAGTAATCAGTTCCATACAATGTATGCACATATATTTAGTATTTGTATATATTTCCCAATGTTTTAAATAGCGTTTATAGCGTCATAGCGGGAAGGCTACAAAAAAAGCTATAACGAATAGCGTAGCTATAGCGGAAGCTATTCCAAATAGCATTTTTTTTTTTTTACAAAAATTATATTACATATTTGTACTATATATTAACATTATCTAAAGTTTCATAGAACAATAAATAACACCAAATTAATTAAAAAATTATATTCATATTGAACTAGTACAAAAGTCCATGGTTCAAAATATCCATAATAATATCATAAACTATCGATCTTTTTCTATACAAAATATCTTAAGCATCATGATTCATTATATATTTTTTTTTTCTATACAAAATAAATTTTATGGATCTTTATTTAAGCCCATATAAATTATCTAAAAAAGTCCAATATGCATAGCGCGCTACACGCTATGCGCTATAGCGGACCGCTATTACCACTATAGCGGCCGTAGCGCAATTAGCGTATTTTCATGCCATAGCTTAGCGTTTAGGGTCAAAAAACACTATAGCGCGCTATTTAGAACACTGATATTTCCTCAAATCTTTTGTCTTTGTAATTGAACTTCATAGCAATCCAACCAGTGATGGTTTGTGATAACCCATGGTTGAGGTAACAGCCAAAAATTTTTAAGGTAAGGACATGGCTGACTCGGTTGGTTTTAATGAAAGCATCAGTAGTGATTAAAAATTTTAAATACCAAGTATGAAATTATAAGAAGATGACAGCCTATAAATTGTTTAGGAGGGGCAATGCTTAATTGCTTGATGGCTTTTACTTATTTGCAAAGATATAATTTATTTAGCAATTTTGAAACAGTCGGAGTCCTACTAAATAATACTGTCTGAAACTAACACTATCTTAATTAGGTAAAACATAGGTGTTATGCTAATTTGTATAATTGAGCGAAATTAGCATTTTGTACAATTTTAAAATAAGTAGCAGCTCGCCAGCTATAGAGGTCAATTTGGGTCCGATGCCCATCAGACTCAAAGTGAGTTCGATGGGTTCGATGACTGTCCGATCTGCTTTAAGATTCGCATCCGCAACTTTCGTGTCTGCTTTAAAATTCGTGCGCACGAATTTAAAGCCGATCGGACGGTCTCGAAACCCATCGGACCCAACCTGCTCTCCCAGCTATAGGCCTATAGTCATATCTCAGTTTATAGCCTTTCTCATTTTGTTGTCACATATCTCCAGTTATAGATTAATTGATGACTCTAGAGCATGTTAATTTCACTGTCAAGTACTGATACAAGCTTAATTAGGTCTCTAAATATAGGAGACGTAGCAAAGCTGTGTTGCCAATTTCAGTTTGTTTCATCCATACAGCAAATGTAGTTTCCTATATGTCTATCCCCAATAAATGCTTGGAAGCATCAAGCTAATTAAAGCCATATATAGTGACAAAGGAGATAAGGATTGCTTTGTCCATAAGTAGGATTCTGATGCCATCCCTTTCCAGTTGTGTTTTATAGTCATGATATTTTTCATTTTGCATATTTTTTTTCTTAAATTAGATTTGTATAGTCTGAAACATTTTTTTGATTTTCTGAATTACCAAATGAAACAAGTTTTGAGTAAAGCAATAATACAACATATCTTGAAAATAGGATTGTAAGAAAAATAACTTGTATTTATCAATTTTGGGGCATTTGAATATGTACCAGATATGCTTATTGTTCTGTATATCTTAAGTTTTGATTTCCTATTTAACAGCAAAACGAGAAATTAGGGGTAAAGAATTTAACAGAGTAGTTTTGGCTTCATGCAGCGCATGGTCTAAAGAATCAAAACAGCGTTGCATATGGTTTATGCGCTGCATGAAGCCAAACTGCTCTGTTAAAATCCTTACCCGAAATTAGGCCATTCTGCTCATATGATGTTAACTTGTTAAGAAACTTGCAAAAGTTAACATATGGGCTAATGCAGATAGTTATTTAATAGTTGTTGTCGGCCCAATAATATTAGTTCTCTTCAAGTGTTCTCTCTTTCTTTCAAGACTTCATATGGGCTATGCATACAGTGATTAAAACAGGCTTATCTTTTGTGCAATTGATTCAGAAATGGATAGATACCTTTTAATTTGTTATTTACTATGAGTTAGTCTATGGTACTATGCATAGCACGGATTAGTCCGTACTACGGAGTTATATTTTTATTTTGAAAATTCTAATGGCGATCCGAACCGTTCAACGTGATCTCCACATGAATATGTACTTACAGACTAAATTTTATATTTTTTCGAATTTTTTTACTATGTTTTAAGATAGGTAGAAAATCACTTGATCTGAAAATTCTGGACCATCCAAAAACAGTGATTTTCTACCTATCTAAAAAAATAGTAAAAATTCTAAAAAATAAAAAATTTAGCCCACAAGTATATTCTCATATGGAAATCATGTTGTACAGTTCGGATCGACCGTTAGGATTTTGAAATGAAAATATTGATCCGTAGTACGGACCAATATTTAGAGTTCGTATACAGTTCGGATCGACCATCCATAGACTAACTCATTTAGAGTTAGTCTATGGTACTATGCATAGCACGGATTAGTCCGTACTAAGAAGTCATATTTTTATTTTGAAAATTCTAATGGTCGATCCGAACCGTTCAACGTGATCTCCACATGAATATGTACTTGCAGACTAAATTTTATATTTTTTCAAACTTTTTTTATATTTAAGATAGGTAGAAATCACTTGATCTGAAAATTCTGGACCATCCAAAAACAGTGATTTTCTACCTATCTAAAAAAATAGTAAAAAAATTTTAAAAAATAAAAAATTTAGCCCACAAGTATATTCTCATATGAAAATTACTATTGTAAAGGCCTCTTTTATAAAAAAATTACTATTGTAAAGGAACAACTAAAATTAAGAAAAATAACTCATGTGTTATTTGGTATTTGCAAAAATACACATACTTTTTTTGGGGTAATTTGTCAAAGAAAGTTAAAGTAACACTATCAAGTCAACTTTCAACCATATTGAACAGAAACGCGTTTTCATAATTTATGAGTCGCAGATAAAAAAAAAAAAAAAAACAAAGAGTCAAAGAAAGAATAAAAGTAAAAAGTTTCTTAGTGCCTTAGTGGCGCACTTTGATATACTACTTTCTACGCAAAGAAATATAACACTGCATCTGTGTGTTGTACCTGCGGCACTAGATCACCTGCTGACCGGTACATGTGGCGATCCTATACCCTAGTTTACAGAGATCAATTTAAACGAGTTACAACTTGGCCCCTTCAAAAGCATAAAATTATGAAGAAGAGAAACATAAAATTTTACCGAAACAATGAAAAACATAAAATGTATTTAAAGTTAGAAGTTCTTAATTATATTGGTGGACTAGAAAAAAATCATCAAGAATATAAAATTATTCTAGGTGGCCAGAGGAGGAGCTAGATTTTTTAATAATGGAGGGTCAATTATATATAAATTTTATGCGGAGAATGGAGGTCAATTTAACCGTACCATAATATTTTACGCTAAATTATATAGAAAATTAAACATATACGAAAAATTTAAATTTAAATAGGAGTCAATTGACCCCGTTAGATCTTCTAAGACCCGCCTCTGTAGGTGGCTCTGTTAAGGATGCGCGATGAGTGGTATGGATAAAATGGATGGTGGATAAAAATAATTTAATTAATAACATGTTTTTAGTGCCACAAATTTATTATCAAAGAAATTGACCAAAAGAAAATATAAAAAGAAATTAATCATCAAGTATTAATTTTGTATTTTTATATCGTTTAGGTAGTAGGCTACAAAATAGCTTTTACATATATGAAAAGTTTTAAGGAATTAAAATGTTTAAACCGAAAATAATTTTTAAAAGAAGAATTAATAATCACACATGCATACTAATTACTATATATCTATAAATGTGAATGCTTTAACTGTTTAACAGAACCTAGGCCTAAATGAAGAAAGAACACCAAATAAATAGAACGAGTGTATAGAGATGACGCGTGGCACACGTGTAACATATCTCATATATATTATCATGTGAAAAAGCCTTGATAAAAAGAACCTGATTTACTGGCTACTGCGGCTATACCAGACCAGACCAGACGACCTGAAGTAGACCCACATGCACGCTTGACATAATAAGTCTTCATACCAGTTACCCTTCTCCACACACCACATCGATCTACTATATACTTATAATCAATCGCCTCTTTTGGAGATAAATATAGAAACCAAGGAAGAAAACAAGAGATGGTATTGAGGGAGTACTTAGCCATGGATGAGCACTATCAGTATCATCTCGGCTTCGTCTCTTTCCAATCAGAGGCAGAGACAAACCAGTGTTTGCCTCTTTTGAGTAAGCTCGAAGAAACCAAACAACCAATAAAGAAGGAAGAGCAAGAAAGAGATGAAAGGATTAGAGGTTGTGAGGTCGATTTGAATATCGGACTTTTTTGCACTTTTGAAGAGAAAACTACTGATGCTGTTGCAAGTGGAAGTGCAAGTTCAAGTTCGCTAAAAGAGGAAGAAAAAGAAGTGGAAATGAAGTTGAAAATTGTGAAGGATTTTGAGCAAGAGGAGGAAGGAGCTTTAGATGAAGAGAGAGGCTATTGGATACCAACCGTCGAACAGATCATGATCGGAGCGGTGCAATTTTCTTGCCATGTTTGTAACAAGACCTTCAACCGCTACAACAATATGCAGGTCTCTTATAGTACCATGATTTCCAAAGTTGTTTTGATCATTAATACCATGATAAATTTTGCAGGCTGTCATCATTAGCAAATTAAATCAATAAATATTCCATTTATATAACTTTTTATAGTGATGATTATCTTTTGAAAACTTTGGTTCATAGAATGTTATCCAATGGGGGAGTTCTTAATTGGCATAAAACATCCAATTAGCAAGAATATTATTTATTTGAGAACATTAATTTGTTTGTAGTCTTTGATATAAATTTGATAGATAAGTATGATGTAAATCATAACAAAGCTTAAATTAAAAAAGAATAATATATAACCAATACTGCTAAAATAGAATGAATCTGTAATATTAAGCACGATCGAAGTTCCCTAGCTAGATCTTATAGACTATTAATTAAGAATTTTCACCACTTCCTTTTTTTCTTTTTATTCTTAATATTTTCCTTTTATACTTCTTTTTTCTTTTTCCATTATATTTCCTTCTTCTTTTGTGTGTCTAATGAGCAGACAGTTCGGATCGAACATTCTACTACTACTAGTAGTGTCATCAATAATTGCATGAGAAAAAATTATATACATCTTCCAGATGGGATGAACTTTAATAAATTATAGTTTATAATTGCATGAGATCAACGATATGCAGTAAACATGCCTATCTCATATATAATTTGTACAAAAACTATGAGCGACAAAATTTGTACATTTCACACCTGTATGTATAATTTATAATGGTGGCCTATTTCTAATTTCTAATGTGATACCAATGATCATTTCTTGTCTTCATATACATCTGATGAACAAAATAAGTTTGCTTTGTTATGTCAACAATAATCAATGATCACTAAACATATACAATTTTGCTTATGCAGATGCACATGTGGGGACATGGAAGAGAATACCGAAAGGGACCCAATTCGCTCAAAGGGACCCGACAAACTCTCGCAATGCTGAAGCTTCCTTGCTATTGCTGCACGCAAGGGTGCAAATATAACATAAACCATTCAAGGGCGAGACCCCTAAAGGACTTTCGAACACTTCAAACTCACTACAAGAGGAAGCATGGTACAAAGCTATTCAAATGCCGCAAATGCGCAAAGCCATTTGCCGTGAAAGGAGACTGGAGAACACATGAGAAGAATTGCGGTAAGTTGTGGTTCTGCAGTTGCGGATCGGATTTCAAGCATAAGCGGTCACTCAATGACCATGTTAGGAGTTTTGGTAGAGATCACTCTCCTTGTGCTCCACTTCAAGTCGGTGGCGGTGACAAGGGAGTCGAGAGACGATGTATAATTAGGTTTGACAATAAGGCTGCCATGGTAATATAGAAGAGGACATTTTGGAATGCATCATAATGGTGCAATAATATGTTGAGTTTGTGACTTTCATGTGATTCAGGTCTAACAGTTTCTACTAGATGATCACTAACATATATTGTCACATAGAACTGTCAAATCTGAATCCAGTATGAAAGCTTGGCGCCTCAACATATATATCATTGTACTACCTGAGTGATCATGTCCAAGATCTCCATTATTGGTAGAGTAATATATATAGTCCTTGATTAGATTAATTTTAGTATAATTTCATGGGGCAAATAGATCGTTGCGGTACCGGAAAGGTTAAATAAACTCGGGAAGGCTGTGAAGTAGCTGAATTTTCTTCAATGTACGTAGAACTCTAGGTCGATCATAGGAGCATGCATGGAAATCATGCTAGTACGTACATGCTCCATGAATGAACTCATGAGCTGCGTGGGAGAAAATTTCTCAGCTTCACAGACTAAATTGTAGCTGATATACAACTTTTAATGTGATCAATTAGTGTAATTCTATAACAATTTTTCTCAATAATTATACGATCGAGTATTTCTATATGCTAAGTAGATATATATATATGTTCTCTTTATATTTTTATTAGTGTTTGTTATTGTTCTTTGTTTTACATTTCCTCCTAGTTCAGGAACTTCCTGGTGAATATATAAGATTTTTTATCCTTGCAAAAGATAAAACTGCAGAGTTCATATCGATCCTCTGAGGTATAACATAATATTTGTTGACTGTTGATCATAATTCGGCCAATCCGACTAGGTGTGTCAATGGTACCTTTTTAGCCGTTTATCCGATCCGTATCGTATTCGATAAGACTGGTATGGGTAAGATTTTTTTTTTGTTAGCTTATTGGGTATGGGTATGGGTAAGAATTTTTTTTCGTTAACTAAATGGGTAAGGATATGTGTAATGATTATTTCGTACCCGTTACCGTATAGGGTAATTATAAAATTTAAAATTATTTATATTCAATTTAATTTCCAGTGCACCTAGATTTACTCTTTATATTTCAATGCCCTAAATTGCGTATTTCTATTCCAGCGCACCAGGTTTGTATCTTTGATATATTTTTCCTTCCCTCTTCATTTTCTTGCTTTTTTACTCAATCGTAAGAATGGAATATAAAATCTGTAAGAATCTGGCTCACATAGTCACATTTCTACTTTAATTTTCACGGTGGCTATGACTCAATTTTGTTTTCAAATTAATTTCGAATTTTGCAATAAAAAATTATAAAACAATTTAAATAGTTATCTTATGTAATGAGTAAAATATAATTTGTAAAACATAATGAGTTTTGATCTTTTATTCGTAGAATATAATAAAATTAATTATTATATTAGTATTATCCGTTATTCACCCGTTATCATTTCGTTACCCGATAATATTAACGGGTAAGGGTAGAGTAGGGTAAGGTTAATTTTTAATGGGTAAGGGTAGGGTAGGGTATGGGTAAGATCAATTTTAATGGATATGGATATGAAAATGCCTCCACCCGACCATACCTTACCCATTGACACCCCTAAATCCGACCTGAGATGGAATGCACAGGGCCTCTTAAATAATCGTGCGGATTCTAATTGAACGGTCCGGATCCAAAAGGAAATATTATGTTACCTAATTAGGTTATATGAATTCTAAAATGCTTGTATGGGTATTAATTTGTATGCAATTGATATCTTATATTCTATTGTACAATAACATGCTTTTTCCCACTTGTTTCTTATTGCAAGGGGCTATATAGATGCATTTGCAGTTGCATATATATCATGAAAATGACACCTGCACGCGTACGTGGTAGAATAAACAAAGATTGTGCAAAGATATTAAGTACTTATGCAAAGCATTAAAGAAAAGTATAATGATTAAACTAAATCAGAAAGATTCCTTGGCTATATGAACCCAATTTCTAAAGTCAGGTTGATGTACTTTAATTGAGTCCAAAATTGAGGCCGTTTTGTGGG
Organism: Carex parvula; assembly: GCA_025461045.1. Taxonomy (NCBI): domain Eukaryota; kingdom Viridiplantae; phylum Streptophyta; class Magnoliopsida; order Poales; family Cyperaceae; genus Carex; species Carex parvula. The sequence continues at coordinate 6,303,275 of JAJGRW010000050.1, read as the reverse complement.
ACCCAAACCAACCCACCTACACTTTTTAACCCACTTAACATACACACCCAACCCCGCTAACTCAAGGCAAGTATTGGTGGTGTTTAGGTCAAAACTGAGACAAAGTATAGACATTTTTTTTATGGCAGGCGGTAATTACAAGGTTAATGTTCAATGTTTCAGAGAATCTAAGACTAAACTGGAGTGCTATTTTCAGACTTAGCTAGGTAGAGCATTCACAAATTCTAGAATTCAGAAGGGTAATTAATTGATTCAGGTACATATATATGCACATATTACTGTACTAGCTATTAAATCAGATATCAATAACGATGTGTATATAAGACGAAGGAAGACTTTATCAAGTTATAGATCCGAGAGGTGATTTGCAGAAAAATATAAAGATCAATTTTACAGTATCTGTAGTATTTTATTTTGAACTATATAATAAAATCTGTTACTTTTGAAAAAAAAAAAATGAGGATCAATTGACCCTTATTTCTCCTTAATAATCTCACCAGATGTCTACAAATACTCATGAAGTGTTATTTTTTAGGGCTGACGAAAACCATCATCTTCGTAGGATCATGTGTTCAATATACAAAAAAAAGTTGCGGAAGCGTACTTGAACGAACGTCTCCCTTGTGCATGAGAATGCCACCGATTCGGTTCTTCAAAAATAACAAGATACTTTAAAGAGTCTTTTTTAATTTAGTAGGGTTGAAGCCTGACTTTCGAGTTATGAGAGTCGACTGTGAATGGGTCAATCATATAAAATTTTCTTATTGCGAATCACTACCCATAACATTTTATTCTAAATTATATAAAAAATAAGGCAAAAGCAAAAAAAAAAAATTGAACAAAAATGGAGGTCAATTGACCCTCACTCATTTAAACGTGGCTCCGTCACTGCATTTAGTTATTCCATCTCTATAGTCTCACACACCATTGTCTAATGGGATAACAAGAGATAAATTCAAGATACCTTGTATTATGGGATCAAACCTATATAGATATAGCCCAAGGACTCTTTTGTTATCTTATTTGGTAATTATTCAATTCATCACATTATTATTATTTAATATTACATCTCCACATCGTATATGACAAATTAACACTCAATATATTGTAAGCCACAATAATCACTTTTAATTGAGTATAAAATTAACATTATACAATATATAATTATTTTACATATTAGTCAAACGTTAGATTAATGATCAATATTTTTATCTTGCATATCATCGTGCTGATCGAGTAAATCATTTTATTTTCTACCGTGTATATATTTTACAGTCGGTCTATTTATTCCTAGAACTGCCCTGCATTTGTATTTCTCAGTCAGTACACAAAAGTTCATCCTCAAAACAGAGACAGAAGACAAACCCTTGTTTATGATTGTTTTTCTTTTTAGCATACTAAAATAGATATTTTTATAATGTATTAAAGTTAGCACATCATTTAATATGCTAATGGTTTAATTTTAATTTTTTATGTTCAAATAATCGATTTTTTTTATTATTTTTTTTTAAAAGACATAGGACCGTTTCATTAATAGAAACTGAGATTAAATTACAAGTTTTAACCATCAGACCAATGTATGTTGTCTGATATCAACAAAACATTCTCCTATATATTGAGATTAACTAACAAGTTCAAGCGACAAAACACAACTAGTTTTAAGAGAAACAAGCATCAAAACAAACAAAAGCAACTAAAATAGGCTATAATAGGAGTGAAAAGCTGCATCAGAGTGAGTCTTCAGTATTGGCCAGGGGCGGAACTAGAAAATTTGAATAGGGGGACTAATCTATAAAATGTATAATATGTTAAAAAGGTAACAAAATTGTGGTTAGTGGAAATTGAACCCGTGACTTTACAAACACCAAATAGAACTCTTACCACTAGACTACAAGCACACATTTGTCATTTTATGAGGGGGGCTAGACTATATAAAAACTTAAAAAAAACAAAAATTAAATTAAATTTTATTGTACATAATTAAAAAATTTAAATCATTGGGTGGCTTAGCACCCTTGACATACATGTAGATCCGCCCCTGATATTGGCCGACTCCACCAGCACATGTTCTGACTCGGACTGCATCAGAGGAACGAAGGAAGTGTCTTCTGGCATCCAAACCTGCTGACCAGCATCAGTGTCCTCTTGTCCTATTGCAGCTCCGCCTTTTTTTCTTTTTGCATCATCATTTTGTGCTAGCTAACATGATTTATTCTTGCTGCTCACAATTCATCAAAATTTTACATCATCGTCAAAACAAAATCTCTCTCAGCACAAAAATATGATAAATGAAATAAAAAAGAAAATAATAAATATTAATAACGTCTGTTGAATCGTTCGGATATATAATTAATTATTAAAATTAATTTTAAGTATGAATTTAAGTAGAGGAGGGTTCTAATGCTTTATGTCTTTCATACCTCATCATACCTCATATTTATATCTTCGTTTCAAAGTCTAAATTGTCGATCCAAACCGTTCAACATGATATCCATACTAAAATATGGTAAGGGATGAAATTTTATAATTTTGAAAACTTTTTACTATTTTTTAAATGAGTAGAAATCACTGTTTTTTTAACGGTCCAAAAACAGTGATTTTGTACCTATCTTAAAAAATAGTAAAAAAAAAATCCAAAAATTATAAATTTGGTCTCTAAGCATATTTTAATATGGATATCATGTTGAACGGTTCGGATTGACAATTTAAATTTTGAATGAAAATATTAAATATGAAACATGATAAGGTATGAAAAACATGAGGTATTGAACCCTCATTTAAGTAAGTGCACGGAATCATTATAATGAAAAAAATGTGAATTTTTTATCAATTAAAAAAAGATAGACGGTCCAATTAAGTAGAGGATGCGGCAAGTGGAGAAAACCACAGATGGATGTACTACATATATGTTGATATATGCATGCCTTTGTTCTTAATTTAATATAGAGTCCGGCTAGTATAACATTGGTGTCATTTCGGCCTATATAACACCAACTTTCAAAATCTATCGTATCGACTTCAAACGGTTATATCCAACCGTTCAAACCCTTCTACTTTATGAGTTGTGTGTTTACATGCAAATTTTATAATTTTTTGAATTTTTTTAGTATCAAATCAAGCGGTCAAATGTGTGAGTTTTTAAGTTAATTTTAATGCATTCATTTTTCAAGATTTTTGACCGCTTGATTTGGTACTAAATAAGGTAGAAAATATTTTTTTTTGCATGTAAACGTACACCTCATAAAGTAGAAGGGTTTGACCGGTTGGAATTAACGGTTTTGAAGTCGATACGAAGATTTTGAGTGGGTTATATAGACCGAAATGACACCAATGTATACTAGCGGACTCTTTAATATATGGTACATATATGGTGACAAGGACAACGTGAAAAAGTGAAATAAGCCACATTCATGAATCACTGATGGTATTGTATCTCCACCGTTCTTTGTCGGGATTTAGACGCCTACCACACGTAATAATTGCTTACAATTTCTGAATTTCACATTGGCCGATGGCGATGGCGTCTACACTTCTCTATCCCTCTCCCAATATGGAAATTTTTTATTCGTAGTAATTAATAGAAAATAAGAAAGAGAAACAGTAAGAGTACAACAATATTATATTCGTAGTAAGATCGGTAGAATCTTACCAATTGAAAAAATCAAAAAGTTTCGAACGGTATGAATCTCACCGATCTTAAATATCAAAAAGTTTCAAACAGTGTGATTCTCACCGATCGTAACACTTTTGTTATTTTTTAATTTGTCCACCGCACAAGTTGATAATTGGCGTGACCGACACAAGTTGATAATTGAATGTCAGATGATAATTATAGAATAGAGTAGACCGTGGATAGTTGACCCCTAGTACAAACAGTGGTACATGTCTAAGGGTATGCCCACTGTGCACGTGACAGCTGATGAGGAATCAGTGTTGGACAAATTAAAAAAATAACAAAAGTGTTACGATCGGTGAGAGTAATACCGTTCGAAACTTTTTGATATTTAAGATCGGTGAGATTCATACCGTTCGAAACTTTTTGATTTTTTCAATCAGTAAGATTCCTACCGATCTTACTACGAATATAAATATTGCTACTCTTACTGTTTCTCTTTCTTATTTTCTGATAATTACTACCAATAAAAAATCCCCTCCAATATGCTATCATTTTGGCAGTCCTTTTATGAATTCATATTACCTAAAGTAATTCATATTTTGAGTTAAAATCTGGACCGTCAGATCTGTTTGACACCATAGTGACAAGATTCGCATTTAATTCGTGAATAATTTGTGTATTAAACGTTTTCTTGACATTACCTAACCGAATTCCGAATAATACGCAGAAAAACGTATAATACGTTTTATTTGCTAATAAAACGAGTATAAAACGCGAGTTGATGAATTATTTGCCATAAAAACGCGAAAAAAAAAATTTTAATTTTTTTTTTAGGGTTTTTTTTTTTTTTTTGCTTCCTTGTTGTACCGAATCATTCCCGAATTATACCGAATCATGAATTTTTGACCCGCCAAACCTTTCCCGAATCATTAAGTTGTCACTATGTCTGACACAATATTAAAAGGTACCTCATGCATTTTATTTCAAGATGAAGTGGTCCGCATTCTAATCAGACAACTCAGATGTAAATTTGAAATTTGAGTTACTTTGTAGGATCCGGACTAAGATGAAACAGAGTGAATTCGGAACGAATAATGTTAATATTAAATTTGTATTTGTCTTTCAATAAACAAATA
>JAJGRW010000050.1:6235253-6293074 GCA_025461045.1 Carex parvula | reverse complement strand
ATAAGTAATATTATATAATTAGTCTTGTTATAATAATTAACTACTTAGGCTTCCAAAACTTTAGTCCTCCACCAACTCTAACCAACAAGGAATACTTGAAGCCATGGTAACTTTAGACCTCAACCAAACATAAATAATTTAGGCCGGCCTAAGTTGGAATAACAACTAGGCCCCTTAATTTTAGTCCACAACCAAACACCACCCTGAAGATAAAACGAGACTATAGTATAATAAATAATGATATTGATAAACAGAGATAAATCATGAAACAAACCAAAAGTTAGAAAATGGGGCACCTGATTATTACCTATTAGTGACTTTGATGGTCAGTTTGGGCTGTCACCAACTCATTGTGATTTGGATCTTAGTGCTATAATCAATGTAAGATTAGTTTCCTTAATTAAGTAATGACAACGTGCTTAGCCACCATGCGTGCTCGTAATAATTAACATAAAAAGTCGGATGTGCTTACGTGGCTTGTAATAAAAAAATATAAAAATGTCGGATGAAATGGATTAATTAGGTGCATAACACGCAGCACAACATTTCCAGTTAGTCAAACTATAATTTATGACATAGCACTTGTAAAAAAATGCATCCATATCTTGTGTTGAAATTTTTTCTTTTTTCAAATTTAAACAGCGTTTCAAGCTGCTCAATATGAGAACGGAGCAGGTCCGATGCCCATCGGACCTACTTTTAGGTTCAACGAGCATGATGACCGTCCGATCTAATTTAAGATTTGTGCGCACGAAAATTGAAACAGACATGCACGAAGTTTCAAGCATTCTATACAAATCTTAAAGCAAATCGACAGTGATTAAACTCATCGAACCAAAGTAGGTCCGATGCCCATCGGACCTACTCTCAAGTGGCTCAATATACTTCCTGTGTAGAAATTTTAGAATTCAAAATTGAATATTTTTAGTTTTTTTACTATACTTTTAGATTAGAAGATTTACTGATTAAAAATTATATACCATACGGTAGACAATATCTATTTTTTTTTCTTTCTTTATTAAAAATAATAAGAGAAAAATTAAATTTTTTTGTTTCCACTAAGATTTCATATGCAGGGGCGGAACTAGAAAATCTTGATATGAGAGGTTAAAAATTAAAATACACAATTCGCTAGTGGGAATTGAATCCAAGCTCTCCACAATCAATACATAAGCTCTTACCACTAGACTGCAAGTGAAAATATTATAATTTATGAGGGGGGGCTGGACTATATAAAATGTTTAAAAAAATAATTAAATTAAATTTTAGTATATATAACTAAAATTTTAAAATCATAGGGGTGGCTTAGCCACTTTTTGAATGGCTTTAGATCCGCCCGGTCCTGTTCATATGCAGATTATACCGAGTGGATTATATCGATCGTTTGAATTTAGAAAAGAAAATTAGAGCACGTATTATATACATTTTTATTTTAAATTATTTTAGAACCCTAAACAATATTGAACTATCAATTAACATTTGATATTTCTTATAAATAATTAAATTTTTTGATTTCGTTGCTCTTAGAACCCCATCGTTTTCTGTTATACATTTCAAGGATTTGTCAATCTTTGTCAACAGTCTTTGGGACAATTTTCTTCAATAAAGAAAAGTTAATGAGCTTAATTCATTGTTCTTTTTTTTTCTTTTCCAAAAGAAGAATATAATTAGATAACGACGAATAAATTTGAATTTTAGGTCGAACCTATAGATAGTTAAATACCAAAACCACAACTTTATCTATCCGAGAACGGAGTAGGTCTGTTGTCCATCAGATCTACTTTTAGGTTCAACGAGCATAATGACCGTCCGATCTAATTTAAAATTTGCGCGCACGAAAATTGAAACAGACAAGCACAAATTGTAAAGCATTCTGCACGAATCTTAAAGCACATCGACGGTTATTAAACCATCGAACCAAAGTAGGTCCGATGCCCGTCGGACCTACTCTCAAGTGTATCTACCCACCGTGAATTTTTTTCTCATGGTAGAGTAGATAAATTTCGGACTTGAAGCAACTCATAGAAAAATAAATACATTATCTTGAGGTCTAAAGTCAAAAAGTATCCATCCCTCTTTTGTTGGTATTCTAAAATGATTAAAGGTGTTCCCAGGCAGATCAGCTTCAAACCTGATGACGTCGTATGTAATACTGAAAATATGTTAGGTGGGCACCGACTTGAGAGAAGGTCCGATGGGCATCGGACCTATCTCGGTTCGATGGTTTAATCACCATCGATTTGCTTTTAGATTCGTGCGAAATGCTGTAAACGCCGTGCATATATGTTTCAATTTTCGTGCGCACAAATCGGACGGTCAGTGTGGCGTTGAACCTAAAAGTAGGTCCGATGGGCATCGGACCTACTCCGTTCTCGTGGGCACCTGTTTAGTATTTTCTAAATAATAATAATAATAATTAGAATTGTGTCGTATGTATATATTTTTTAAAATAACGTGTTGTACGTTTGTTATTTTAATCCAACATATCTTCATATACTTGACTCGCGTAGCCGCGTATCAAATTTCGAAACAAAATAATGCTATTAAAGGACGGGTCCGAATTAGGTGTCAAAGAAAACAGACCCGAAAATCTCCGTCTGAATTCATTATGATTTCGTTCAAGATCCGAATTCGATTAAAATATTTTATTAAATAAGAGAAGAGATCCGGATACAGAAACAGATAAATTTTTTTAATGAGTAAACGAAATGGATAGATATCCGAAATCCAAAACTCTCTCTCTTCTCTCTCTCACAATTATTTGTTTCATATTGATATTCAAATTCGTATTTGTGAATTATTTGCTCCGTATCAGTATATTCGTTTAAGGCATATTTGATTTTAAATTTTGACATTCGTTTACTATTTGAATTTGTATTCGTATTTGTTTATTGAAAGACAAATACAAATTTAATATTAACATTATTCATTCCGAATTCACTCTGTTTCATCTTAGTCCGGATCCTACAAAGTAACTCAAATTTCAAATTTAAATCTGAGTTGTCTGATTAGAATGCGGACCACTTCATCTTGAAATAAAATGCATGAGGTACCTTTTAATATTGTGTCAGACATAGTGACAACTTAATGATTCGGGAAAGGTTTGGCGGGGTCAAAAATTCATGATTCGGGTATAATTCGGGAATGATTCGGTACAACAAGGAAGCAAAAAAAAAAATAAACCCTAAAAAAAAAATTAAATTTTTTTTTTCGCGTTTTTATGGCAAATAATTCATCAACTCGCGTTTTATACTCGTTTTATTAGCAAATAAAACGTATTATACGTTTTTCTGCGTATTATTCGGAATTCGGTTAGGTAATGTCAAGAAAACGTTTAATACACAAATTATTCACGAATTAAATGCGAATCTTGTCACTATGGTGTCAAACAGATCTGACGGTCCGGATTTTAACTCAAAATATGAATTACTTTAGGTAATATGAATTCATAAAAGGACTGCCAAAATGATAGCATATTGGAGGGGATTTTTTTATTGATAGTAATTATCAGAAAATAAGAAAGAGAAACAGTAAGAGTACAGTAATATTTATATTCGTAGTAAGATCGGTAGAAATCTTACCGATCGAAAAAATCAAAAAGTTTCGAACGGTATAAATCTCACCGATTTTAAATATCAAAAAGTTTCGAACGGTATAACTCTTACCGATCGTAACACTTTTGTTATTATTTTAATTTGTCCAACACTGATTCCTCACCAGCTGTCACGTGCACAGTGGGCATACCCTTAGACATGTACCACTGTTTGTAGTGGGGGTCAACTATCCACGGTCTACTCTCTTCTATAATTATCATCTGACATTCAATTATCAACTTGTGTCGGTCACGCCAATTATCAACTTGTGCGGTGGACAAATTAAAAAAATAACAAAAGTGTTACGATCGGTGAGAATCACACCGTTCGAAACTTTTTGATATTTAAGATCGGTGAGATTCATACCGTTCGAAACTTTTTAATTTTTTCGATCGGTAAGATTCCTACCGATCTTACTACGAATATAAATATTACTGTACTCTTACTGTTTCTCTTTCTTATTTTCTGTTAATTACTACCAATAAAAAATTTCCATATTGGAGAGAGGGATAGAGAAGTGTAGACGCCATCGCCATCGGCCAATGTGAAATTCAGAAATTGTAAGCAATTATTAACGTGTGGTAGGCGTCTAAATCCCGACAAAGAACGGTGGAGATACAATACCATCATGATTCATGAATGTGGCTTATTTCACTTTTTCACGTTGTCCTTGTCACCATATATGTACCATATATTAAATTAAGAACAAAGGCATGCATATATCAACATATATGTAGTACATCCATCTGTGGTTTTCTCCACTTGCCGCATCCTCTACTTAATTGGACCGTCTATCTTTTTTTAATTGATAAAAAAAATTCACATTTTTTTCATTATAATGATTCCGTTCACTTACTTAAATTCATACTTAAAAATTAATTTTAATAATTAATTATATATCCGAACGATTCAACAGACGTTATTAATATATATTTATTATTTTCTTTTTTTATTTCATTTATCACATTTTTGTGCTGAGAGAGATTTTGTTTTGACGATGATGTAAATTTTTGATGAATTGTGAGCGGCAAGAATAAATCATGTTAGCTAGCACAAAATGATGATGCAAAAAGAAAAAGGTAGAGCTGCAATAGAACAAGAGGACACTGATGCTGGTCTGCAGGTCTGAATGCCAGAAGACACTTCCTTCGTTCCTCTGATGCAGCCCGAGTCAGAACATGTGCTGGTAGAGTCGGCCAATACTAAAGACTCACTTGATGCAGCTTTTCACTCCTATTATAACCTATTTTGGTTGCTTTTGTGTGTTTTGATGCTTGTCTCTCTTAAAACTGGTTGTGTTTTGTCGCTTGAACTTGTTGGTTAAAACTTATAATTAAATCTCAGTTTCTATCAATGAAACAGACCTATGTCTTTTAAAAATAAAAATAAAAAAAATAATAATTAAAAAATCGACTATTTGAATCAGTGTTCTAAATAGCTAACTATAACAGCGCTATAGTTTTTTTCGGACCATAAAGACTAAGCTATGAGATAAAAGTGCGCTAATTAAGCTACAACCGCTATAGCTGTAATAGCTGACTGCTATTACCGCTATGCTGCATGAGTTTTTTTTTTTGCGATTTACATGGGTTTTTGTTCTTAATTATGATGCTACATGTTCTGCTATGATAAGTATTCTAAACCAAACTATGTGTTTATGTTCTTATTTGTGATTTAGTCTCTTATTCTATATCAGAAAATATTCAAATATTAAATATTTCTTTTGCTTGCTCTGTCTAGTATTCACTTGTAAAATTATTGCCGTTCATTTCAAATTGAAAACTAATTTTGATTTATAATATATAAAATGTTCAAATAAGTATACTTTCTTCATTTCACTTGTAAAATTAATTGCTCTTTGTCTATTATAATCTGTAATATTAGCAAGTATGAACTATTAAATAATGTTACCTTGTAGATTCTTTTTCTTCTTCTTATTTGCATGATTGAAAAAAATATAGACTTAGATTAGTTATCATTTGATTGTTACTCCAATTCTCTAATATTGGTTATGTTGATAATTAGTAGAAATATATAATATAAATTTTGAAAAGAAAAAAAACGCTATTATGATAGCTTCCGCTATAGCTACGCTATTCGCAATAACTTTTTTTTTTGTCTCCCCGCTATGCCGCTATAATCGCTATTTAGAATCTTGATTTGAACATAAAAAATTAAAAATTAAATCATTAGCATATTAAATGATGTGCAAACTTTAAAATACATTATCAAAATATCTATTTAGTATGCTAAAAAGAAAAACAATTATAAACAAAGGTTTGTCTTCTGTCTCTGTTTTGAGGATGAACTTTTGTGTACTGACTGATCGAGATATACAAATGCAGGGCAGTTCTAGGATTAAATAGACCGACTGTAAAATATATACACGGTAGAAAATAAAATGATTTACTCGATCAGCACGATGCAAGATAAAAATATTGATCATTAATTTAATGTTTGACTAATATGTAAAAAAATTATGTATTATATACTGTTAATTTTACACTCAATTAAAAGTGATTATTGTGACTTACAATATATTTAGTGTTAATTTGTCATATACGATGTGGAGATGTAATATTCATTAATAATAATAATGTGATGAATTGAATAATTATCAAATAAGATAACAAAAGAGTCCTTGGGCTATATCTATATAGGTTTGATCCCTATAATACAAGGTATCTTGAATTTATCTCTTGTTATTCCATTAGACAATGGTGTGTGAGACTTTAGAGATGGAATAACTAAATGCAGCGGCGGATCCACATTTAAAAGAATGACGGTCAATTGACCTCCATTTTTGTTCAATTTTTCTTTTTTGCTTTTGACTTATTTTCTATATAGTTTATAATAAAATGTTATGGGTAGTGTAAAATTAATTCTCATTCGCAATAATAAAATTTTATATGATTGACTCATTCACAATTGACCCTCATAACTTGAAAGTCAAGCTTCAACCCTACTAAATTAAAAGAGACTCTTTAAAGTATCTTGTTATTTTTGAAGAACCGAATCCGTGGCATTCTCATGCACAAGGGAGACGTTCGTCAAGTACGCTTCCACAACTTTAGTTTTATATTGAACACATATGATCCTACGGTGATGATGGTTTTCGTCAGCCCTAAAAAATAACACTTCATGGGTATTTGTAGACATCCAGTGAGATTTAATAAGGAGAAATAAGGGTCAATTGATCCTCATTTTTTTTTTCCAAAAGTAACATATTTTATTATATAATTCAAAATAAAATGCTATATCTTTATATTTGTATGCAAGTAACCTCTCGGATCTATAACTTGATAAAGTCTGCCTTCGTCTATATACACATCGTAATTTGATATCTGATTTAATAGCTAGTACAGTAATATGTGCATATATATGTACCTGAGTCAATTAATTACCCTTCTGAATTATTCTACAATTTGTGAATGCTCTACCTAGCTAGCTAAGTCTGAAAATAGCACTCCAGTTTAGTCTTAGATTCTCTGAAACATTGAACATTAACCTTGTAACCGCCTGCCATAAAAAAATATCTATACTTTGTCTCAGTTTTGACCTAAACACCACCAATACTTGCCTTGAGTTAGCGGGGTTGGGTGTGTATGTTAAGTGGGTTAAAAAGTGTAGGTGGGTTGGTTTGGGTCCCACAAAACGGCCTCAATTTTGGACTCAATTAAAGTACATCAACCTGACTGTAGAAATTATGGGTTCATATAGCCAAGGAATCTTTCTGATTTAGTTTAATCATTATACTTTTCTTCAATGCTTTGCATAAGTACTTAATATCTTTGCACAATCTTTGTTTATTCTACCACGTACGCGTGCAGGTGTCATTTTCATGATATGTATGTACTGCAAATGCATCTATAGCCCCTTGCAATAAGAAACAAGTAGGGAAAAGCATGTTATTGTACAATAGAATATAAGATATCAATTGCATACAAATACCCATACAAGCATTTTAGAATTCATATAACTTAATTATAAGGTAACAGAATATTTCTTTTTGGATCCGGACCGTTCAATTAGAATCCGCACGATTATTTAAGGGGCCCTGTGCATGCATTCCATCTCGGGTCGGATTTAGGGGTGTCAATCGGTACGGTATGGTCGGGTGGAGGCATTTTCATATCCATACCCATTAAAATTGATCTTACCCATACCCTACTCTTACCCATTAAAAATTAACCTTACCCTACTCTACCCTTACCCGTTAATATTATCGGGTAACGAAATGGTAACGGGTGAATAACAGATAATACTAATATAATAATTAATTTTATTATATTTTACGAATAAAAGATCAAAACTCATTATGTTTTACAAATTATATTTTACTCATTACATGAGATAACTATTTAAATTGTTTTTTCTCACTAATTATAATTTTTTATTGCAAAATTTGAAATTAATTTGAAAACAAAATTGAGTCATATCCACCGTGAAAATTAAAGTGGAAATGTGACTATGTGAGCCAGATTCTTACAGATTTTATATTCCATTCTTATGATTGAGTAAAAAAACAAGAAAATGAAGAGGGAAGGAAAAATATATCAAAGATACAAACCTGGTGCGCTGGAATAGAAATACGCAATTTAGGGCATTGAAATATAAAGAGTAAATCTAGGTGCACTGGAAATTGAATTGAATATAAATAATTTTAAATTTTATAATTACCCTATACGGTAACCGGTACGAAATAATCATTACACATACCCTTACCCATTTAGTTAACGAAAAAAAATTCTTACCCATACCCATACCCAATAAGCTAATGAAAAAAAAAAATCTTACCCATACCAGTCTTATCGAATACGATACGGATCGGATAAACGGCTAAAAAGGTACCATTGACACCCCTAGTCGGATTGGCCTGAATTATGATCAACAGTCAACAAATATTATGTTATACCTCAGAGGATCGATATGAACTCTGCAGTTTTATCTTTTGCAAGGATAAACAGTCTTATATATTCACCAGGAAGTTCCTGAACTAGGAGGAAATGTAAAACAAAGAACAATAACAAACACTAATAAAAAATATAAAGAGAACATATATATATATATATCTACTTAGCATATAGAAATACTCGATCGTTATTGAGAAAAATTGTTATAGAATTACACTAATTGATCACATTAAAAGTTGTATATCAGCTACAATTTAGTCTGTGAAGCTGAGAAATTTTCTCCCACGCAGCTCATGAGTTCATTCATGGAGCATGTACTAGCATTATTTCCATGCATGCTCCTATGATCGACCTAGAGTTCTACGTACATTGAAGAAAATTCAGCTACTTCACAGCCTTCCCGAGTTTATTTAACCTTTCCGGTACCGCAACTATTTGCCCCATGAAATTATACTAAAATCTAATCAAGGACTATATATATTACTCTACCAATAATGGAGATCTTGGACATGATCACTCAGGTAGTACAATGATATATATATTGAGGCGCCAAGCTTTCATACTGGATTCAGATTTGACAGTTCTATGTGACAATATATGTTAGTCATCTAGTAGAAACTGTTAGACCTGAATCACATGAAAGTCACAAACTCAACATATTATTGCACCATTATGATGCATTCCAAAATGTCCTCTTCTATATTACCATGGAAGCCTTATTGTCAAACCTAATTATACATCGTCTCTCGACTCCCTTGTCACCGCCACCGACTTGAAGTGGAGCACAAGGAGAGTGATCTCTACCAAAACTCCTAACATGGTCATTGAGTGACCGCTTATGCTTGAAATCCGATCCGCAACTGCAGAACCACAACTTACCACAATTCTTCTCATGTGTTCTCCAGTCTCCTTTCACGGCAAATGGCTTTGCGCATTTGCGGCATTTGAATAGCTTTGTACCATGCTTCCTCTTGTAGTGAGTTTGAAGTGTTCTAAAGTCCTTTAGGGGTTTCGCCCTTGAATGGTTTATGTTGTATTTGCACCCTTGCGTGCAGCAATAGCAAGGAAGCTTCAGCATTGCGAGAGTTTGTCGGGTCCCTTTGAGCGAATTGGGTCCCTTTCGGTATTCTCTTCCATGTCCCCACATGTGCATCTGCATAAGCAAAATTGTATATGTTTAGTGATCATTGATTATTGTTGACATAACAAAGCAAACTTATTTTGTTCATCAGATGTATATGAAGACAAGAAATGATCATTGGTATCACATTAGAAATTAGAAATAGGCCACCATTATAAATTATACATACAGGTGTGAAATGTACAAATTTTGTCGCTCATAGTTTTTGTACAAATTATATATGAGATAGGCATGTTTACTGCATATCGTTGATCTCATGCAATTATAAACTATAATTTATTAAAGTTCATCCCATCTGGAAGATGTATATAATTTTTTCTCATGCAATTATTGATGACACTACTAGTAGTAGTAGAATGTTCGATCCGAACTGTCTGCTCATTAGACACACAAAAGAAGAAGGAAATATAATGGAAAAAGAAAAAAGAAGTATAAAAGGAAATATTAAGAATAAAAAGAAAAAAAGGAAGTGGTGAAAATTCTTAATTAATAGTCTATAAGATCTAGCTAGGGAACTTCGATCGTGCTTAATATTACAGATTCATTCTATTTTAGCAGTATTGGTTATATATTATTCTCTTGAATTTAAGCTTTGTTATGATTTACATCATACTTATCTATCAAATTTATATCAAAGACTACAAACAAATTAATTAATGTTCTCAAATAAATAATCTTCTTGCTAATTGGATGTTTTATGCCAATTAAGAACTCCCCCATTGGATAACATTCTATGAACCAAAGTTTTCAAAAGATAATCATCACTATAAAAAGTTATATAAATGGAATATTTATTGATTTAATTTGCTAATGATGACAGCCTGCAAAATTCATCATGGTAATGATCAAACAACTATTTTTCATTCTTTGGAAATCATGGTACTATAAGAGACCTGCATATTGTTGTAGCGGTTGAAGGTCTTGTTACAAACATGGCAAGAAAATTGCACCGCTCCGATCATGATCTGTTCGACGGTTGGTATCCAATAGCCTCTCTCTTCATCTAAAGCTCCTTCCTCCTCTTGCTCAAAATCCTTCACAATTTTCAACTTCATTTCCACTTCTTTTTCTTCCTCTTTTAGCGAACTTGAACTTGCACTTGCACTTGCAACAGCATCAGTAGTTTTCTCTTCAAAAGCGCAAAAAAGTCCGATATTCAAATCGACCTCACAACCTCTAATCCTTTCATCTCTTTCTTGCTCTTCCTTCTTTATTGGTTGTTTGGTTTCTTCGAGCTTACTCAAAAGAGGCAAACACTGATTTGTCTCTGCCTCTGATTGGAAAGAGACGAAGCCGAGATGATACTGATAGTGCTCATCCATGGCTAAATACTCCCTCAATACCATCTCTTTGTTTTCTTCCTTGGTTTCTATATTTATTTATCTCCAAAAGAGGCGATTGATTATAAGTATATAGTAGATCGATGTGGTGTGTGGAGAAGGGTAACTGGTATGAAGACTTATTATGTCAAGCGTGCATGTGGGTCTACTTCAGGTCGTCTGGTCTGGTCTGGTATAGCCGCAGTAGCCAGTAGTAAATCAGGTTCTTTTTATCAAGGCTTTTTCACATGATAATATATATGAGATATGTTACACGTGTGCCACGCGTCATCTCTACACACTCGTTCTATTTATTTGGAGTTCTTTCTTCATTTAGGCCTAGGTTCTGTTAAACAGTTCAAGCATTCACATTTATAGATAGTAATTAGTATGCATGTGTGATTATTAATTCTTCTTTTAAAAATTATTTTTGGTTTAAACATTTTAATTCCTTAAAACTTTTCATATATGTAAAAGCTATTTTTGTAGCCTACTACCTAAACGATATAAAAATACAAAATTAATACTTGATGATTAATTTCTTTTTATATTTTCTTTTGGTCAATTTCTTTGATAGTAAATTTGTGGCACTAAAAACATGTTATTAATTAAATTATTTTTATCCACCATCCATTTTATCCATACCACTCATCGCGCATCCTTAACAGAGCCACCTACAGAGGCGGGTCTTAGAAGATCTAACGGGGTCAATTGACTCCTATTTAAATTTAAATTTTTTGTATATGTTTAATTTTCTATATAATTTAGCGTAAAATGTAATGGTACGGTTAAATTAACCTCCATTCTCCGCATAAAATTTATATATAATTGACTCCCCATTGTTAAAAATCTGGCTCTGCCTCTGATCACCTAGAATAATTTTATATTCTTGATGATTTTTTTTCTAGTCCAATATAATTAAGAACTTCTAACTTTAAATACATTTTATGTTTTTCATTGTTTCGGTAAAATTTTATGTTTCTCTTCTTCATAATTTTATGCTTTTGAAGGGGCCAAGTTGTAACTCGTTTAAATTGATCTCTGTAAACTAGGGTATAGGATCGCCACATGTACCGGTCAGCAGGTGATCTAGTGCCGCAGGTACAACACACAGATGCAGTGTTATATTTCTTTGCGTAGAAAGTAGTATATCAAAGTGCGCCACTAAGGCACTAAGAAACTTTTTACTTTTATTCTTTCTTTGACTCTTTGTTTTTTTTTTTTTTTTTTTTTTTATCTGCGACTCATAAATTATGAAAACGCGTTTCTGTTCAATATGGTTGAAAGTTGACTTGATAGTGTTACTTTAACTTTCTTTGACAAATTACCCCAAAAAAAGTATGTGTATTTTTGCAAATACCAAATAACACATGAGCTATTTTTCTTAATTTTAGTTGTTCCTTTACAATAGTAATTTTTTTATAAAAGAGGCCTTTACAATATTTTTATTTAGAATTTTTTATAAAAGAGGCCTTTACAATAGTAATTTCCATATGAGAATATACTTGTGGACTAAATTTTTTATTTTTTAAAATTTTTTACTATTTTTTTAGATAGGTAGAAAATCACTGTTTTTGGATGGTCCAGAATTTTCAGATCAAATGATTTCTACCTATCTTAAATATAAAAAAAGTTTGAAAAAATATAAAATTTAGTCTGCAAGTACATATTCATGTGGAGATCACGTTGAACGGTTCGGATCGACCATTAGAATTTTCAAAATAAAAATATGACTTCTTAGTACGGACTAATCCGTGCTATGCATAGTACCATAGACTAACTCATTTAGAGTTAGTCTATGGTACTATGCATAGCACGGATTGGTCCGTACTACGGATCAATATTTTCATTTCAAAATCCTAACGGTCGATCCGAACTGTACAACATGATTTCCATATGAGAATATACTTGTGGGCTAAATTTTTGATTTTTTAGAATTTTTACTATTTTTTTAGATAGGTAGAAAATCACTGTTTTTGGATGGTCCAGAATTTTCAGATCAAGTGATTTTCTACCTATCTTAAAACATAGTAAAAAAATTCGAAAAAATATAAAATTTAGTCTGTAAGTACATATTCATGTGGAGATCACGTTGAACGGTTCGGATCGCCATTAGAATTTTCAAAATAAAAATATAACTACGTAGTACGGATTAATCCGTGCTATGCGTAGTACCATAGACTAACTCATAGTAAATAACAAATTAAAAGGTATCTATCCGTTTCTGAATCAATTGCACAAAAGATAAGCCTGTTTTAATCACTGTATGCATAACCCATATGAAGTCTTGAAAGAAAGAGAGAACACTTGAAGAGAACTAATATTATTGGGCCGACAACAACTATTAAATAACTATCTGCATTAGCCCATATGTTAACTTTTGCAAGTTTCTTAACAAGTTAACATCATATGAGCAGAATGGCCTAATTTCGGGTAAGGATTTTAACAGAGCAGTTTGGCTTCATGCAGCGCATTAACCATATGCAAAGCTGTTTTGATTCTTTAGACCATGCGCTGCGTGAAGCCAAAACTACTCTGTTAAAATCTTTACCCCTAATTTCTCGTTTTGCTTTTAAATTTCTTTAACCTATTTTCAACATTTACATTTGGTAATTTCTCTTGTAGTCTTCACAACAGGAAATCAAAACTTAAGATATACAGAACAATTCAAATGCCCCAAAATTGATAAATACAAGTTATTTTTCTTACATTCCTGTTTTCAAGATATGTATTCAGAAAATCAAAAAATGTTTCAGACTATACAAATCTAATTTAAGAAAAAAAATATGCAAAATGAAAAATATCATGACTATTAAACACAACTGGAAAGGGATGGCATCAGAATCCTACTTATGGACAAAGCAATCCTTATCTCCTTTGTCACTATATATGGCTTTAATTAGCTTGATGCTTCCAAAGCATTTATTGGGGATAGACATATAGGAAACTACATTTGCTGTATGGATGAAACAAACTGAAATTGGCAACACAGCTTTGCTACGTCTCCTATATTTAGAGACCTAATTAAGCTTGTATCAGTACTTGACAGTGAAAGTAACATGCTCTAGAGTCTTCAATTAATCTATAACTGGAGATATGTGACAGCAAAATGAGAAAGGCTATTAACTGAGATATGACTATAGGCCTATAGCTGGGAGAGCAGGTTGGGTCCGATGGGTTTCGAGACCGTCCGATCGGCTTTAAATTCGTGCGCGACACGAAAGTTAAAGCAGACACGAAAGTTGCGGATACGAATCTTAAAGCAGATTGGACAGTCATCGAACCCATCGAACTCACTTTGAGTCTGATGGGCATCGGACCCAAATTGACCTCTATAGCTGGCGAGCTGCTACTTATTTTAAAATTGTACAAAATGCTAATTTCGCTCAATTATACAAATTAGCATAACACCTATGTTTTACCTAATTAAGATAGTGTTAGTTTCAGACAGTATTATTTAGTAGGACTCCGACTGTTTCAAAATTGCTAAATAAATTATATCTTTGCAAATAAGTAAAAGCCATCAAGCAATTAAGCATTGCTCCTCCTAAACAATTTATATGCTGTCATCTTCTTATAATTTCATACTTGGTATTTAAAATTTTTAATCACTACTGATGCTTTTCATTAAAACCAACCGAGTCAGGCCATGTCCTTACCTTAAAAATTTTTGGCTGTTACCTCAACCATGGGTTATCACAAACCATCACTGGTTGGATTACTATGAAGGTCAATTACAAAGACAAAAGATTTGAGGAAATATCAGTGTTCTAAATAGCGCGCTATAGCGGCGCTATAGCGCCGCTATAGCGTTTTTTGACCCTAAACGCTAAGCTATGGCATGAAAATACACTAATTGCGCTACGGCCGCTATAGCGGTAATAGCGGTCCGCTATAGCGCATAGCGTGTAGCGCGCTATGCATATTGGGCTTTTTTAGATAATTTATATGGGCTTAAATAAAGATCCATAAAATTTATTTTGTATAGAAAAAAAAAATAAATGAATCATGATGCTTAATATATTTTGTATAGAAAAAGATCGATAGTTTATGATATTATTATGGATATTTTGAACCATGGACTTTTGTACTAGTTCAATATGAATATAATTTTTTAATTAATTTGGTGTTATTTATTGTTCTATGAAACTTTAGATAATGTTAATATATAGTACAAATATGTAATATAATTTTTGTAAAAAAAAAAAAATGCTATTTGGAATAGCTTCCGCTATAGCTACGCTATTCGTTATAGCTTTTTTTGTAGCCTTCCCGCTATGACGCTATAAACGCTATTTAAAACATTGGGAAATATATACAAATACTAAATATATGTGCATACATTGTATGGAACTGATTACTGTGTTTTTGTCTTCCTATGTTCAATAAATTATTCTCTCAATTTATTTACAATTTTAATTTATGGAGTGTTAATTCTAGCTCCATTTCAATACTGGTGATTTTGATATCTGAATAGGTTTGAAAATTGAAAATTGAAAATTTAATACCCCCGGGAATGGTTGAAAATCAGGTTAATATATGTTAATTTACTCCATTAAACTTCGAAATCTTCTACGAGAATTATTCAATTAATTACCAATAGTTGGAACGTACATTATTACGATTTTTATTTGTTGAATTATTCAATCAATAATACTGCCCCCTCAGTCAGCCCGAATCTCAAAGCGGCTGAGAGTTAATCTCAAACCGTAAAGTGAAGGAAATCTTTTACAGTAATGGAGAGGATACTTGTTCAGAGTTAATCTCAAACAGTAAAGTGAAGGGAATCTTTTACAGTAATGGAAAGGATACTTGTCCTAGGTTAGGTGGGACCGTTTGTCATATTCAACTTCTTTTTCTGAGGAATAGCATCATTATCACAACTGTGCGTTATAAAAACAAGCCTTGTACATTAAAATTGACTGTAACTCTTAAATCTTCTCATACTCAAACCAAAATGCTCATAGAATTATTTGCAGTATTTCTGATAGCATTACTAGGCTGGGCATATAATTTCATAAAACCGCCGCCTCCTTTGATATGCGGCAGCCCTGGTGGACCTCCCATTACCGCTCCGCGCATAAAGCTGAAAGATGGAAGGTATCTTGCATATAGAGAAACAGGAGTACCAAAAGAGAAGGCCAAGTATAAAATTGTGCTTGTTCATGGCTTTGATAGTGACAAAGGTGAACCCGATGACCCTCCCTCGGCATCCCAGGTCAGATTAAGCTACTAAAATCAAAACTCAAATTTGAAATAAGAAAAAAAAAATAAGTTGTTAGTAGAGAGAGAAGAATCATAATATGAGTAGAACAAGGGTGTTCTTAAGCTCATCAAGTCCCTTTTGAGTTTAATTCAAAAACATATCAAATTGGTTTCAAACGATGTATTCAAACCGTTGAAATCGATTACTTCACGAGTAATGTGTTTACATGTAAAATTTATAAATTTTCGAACTAATTTAGTATAAAGTCAAGCAGTAAAAAAAAAAATTATAAATTAATTTTAATGTGTTCATTTTTCATCATTTTTTTACCACTTGACATGTAAATTCATCACTCGTGAAGTAGTTTGAAAATTATATTAAATTAGTTTGAAAATTTATAAATTTGACATATAAACTCATCACTCGTGAAGTAGATCGGTTTCAACAGTTTGAATGCGTAACTTGAAGCCAATCCGATAGGTTTTTGAGTTAAGCTCACAAAGATACTTGGTGAGCTTAAGAACACTCTAGTTCTACTCTCATAATATATTCATAATTCATGATTCACAGGAATTGGTGGAAGAATTGGGGATTTGCTTTGTGTCATTTGACAGGGCTGGGTACGGGGAGAGTGACCCGAACCCGAAAAGAACTGTCAAGAGTGAATCAATGGACATAGATGAACTGGCAGAGCAACTAGAGTTGGGTCCCAAATTCTATTTAATTGGGGGTTCAATGGGGGGATACCCAGTTTATAGCTGCCTCAAATACATTCCCCACAGGTAATAAATACCTCTTACTTGCTGTTCCATTATGGTATATAGTAGTCATAAATATCAGCTACTATCTAACTTACAGGTGCTTTCTATTTAGATATATTTTTTTCTTGCTTTGTGAGGCTGTGGTCCTTTTTAAAAATAGTAGTTATAAATTGTTGTTTGACATGACTCTGTCAGTAACCTGTAACTTGGTCCAGATAAAAGGGTCCATTTCAGTGGCAATAGTATTCCAGATTGGTTGCCAGTACAAATGTAAAATATATTATCAATACTGTAACTTCTGAAGTATGGTAAATTTTGATAGGTTACTTGGTGTTGCGCTGGTGGTGCCAGCAGTGAACTACTGGTGGCCCTCACTTCCTGCTGATCTATCAAAATCAGTGTTCAAGAAATTAGACATTGGAGATCAAATGGCATTTTGGGTGGCGCACAATTTACCGTTCCTATTTTACGGTTGGATGAAGCAAAAGTTGATTAAACCATCTCCAACTATTACTGGTGAAGGGTCCAGGGAAACACTCTCCAAATCAGATCTTGAGGTCCTTGAGATCATTGAGAAAAAGCAAAGTTCAACACAACGGTCTGATAAGGTTTGATTCTTTCCTCTCCCCTTCCCTCCACTATCAAATTAATTTCATGAAATGCTAGCTAGGTTTGGTTGGTTTTCTAAATTTGAAGGCTTATGGGACAAAATGACAATTATGTATATCCATTTATTTTTTGTAAACAAATTTATTGGTGAATATGGCCACAAATTAAACTCATTGAGGATGAATACTGCTAATAAAAGCTTTTATAACTGTGAAACTAATAGGAGTGAGGCTATGGTAATATGCATATTACACAACAGCCCCGTGCTAGGACTCATATCTTTGTTTTTGAAGTCCAAATAGTCAATCTGAACCATTCAACATTCTCTCCATATTAAAATGTACTTGCAGACTTAATATTACATTTTTTTAGAATTTCTTTACTATTTTATTTAGATAGATAGAAAATCACTTCATTTGAAAATTATGGACCGTCCAAAATCAGTGATTTTCTACCTATCTTAAAAAATAGTAAAACAAATCATAACAAATGTAAAATTTGGCCTCCAGTTACATTTTCTGGAGATCATATTTAATGGTTCGGATCGACTATTCAAATTTTATAAATAGAGATATGAATCCGTAGCACGGGTCAATCCGTAATATGCATATTACCTTAATCTCACTCAACTAATATTTCAAGTAAACTTGCATAATGCAGTATAAGAGGAAGACAAGACAACAGGGAATTCATGAATCTCTGTACCATGATGTGATGGTGGTGTTCAGTAACTGGGAATTTGATCCAACACATATTGAAAATCCATTCCCAAACAATGAAGGATCGGTGCATTTGTGGGCAGGAAGAGAAGATACATTATGTCAGGTTGAGATTCAGAGGTACATAGCGAAGAAGTTACCATGGATAAAATATCATGAGATACCAAATGGTGGTCACCTTTTCGATGCTATCGACGGCATGAAGGACAAAATAATTAAGGCACTTTTACTGGTAGAGGAGTCTGAGCATATCTAGTGCATTCTATATATAATTTGAGATGCAGTATTACTGTTATTGGAATGTCTGTTATAATAATATGCCGTAAGCTATGACAGACAATAAGTGGCATACAATATATAATGTCAAAAGATAAGTTAGATAAAATGTGATCGAGCTAATTATGATATAACTCATCACATAAGTTAAAAGCAGCATAAATCAATCTGTGGAGTTGCTTTATTCATGTCGATCAATGGAGTGAAAAAACACGCCAGCTTGGGTTCGAGGGTTTCGGGACCGTCCGATCCACTTTAAGATTCGTGCACACGAATTTTAAAGCAGACACAAAAAATACAGGCACGAATCTTAAAGCAGATCGGACAGTCATCGAACTCACTTTGAGTCAGATGGGCATCGGACCCAAATTGACCTCGTGAAAAAAGCTCATTGCAAGTAGAAACCAAGCAATTTCCTAACTATGACAAAATCTTGGAAATAGAGGCGGAAGGTAATATAGGGATAGAAATGAACTGCTAATAATTATGTCAAACTTGTTCGCAAAAAAAAAAAAAAAAAAATGGAAAATGCATCGAAACAACAATAAGCTGCCAAGAGCAAAGAAGAAAGAATCAACAAATCATCTCCAAAGAAAAAAAAAAGAATCTACAAATGTTCAAAAATGCAAAATTCCTTGCAATGACATAAATTTATTTTAGACCAATGACATAAATTTATTTTTTATAGCCACAAGTTAGATAAATTACATGTGCCCTTTGTTCTACCCAGTCAAGTCATTTGTCATACAAACTGCACTTAGTAAAGATATAATATCAGAACAGATAACTGAAAGGTCATAACAAGAGGAAAGACATTTATTTGAAGAGCTTGTAACGGGCCCTTAATGGTCATGCTGCAATCTATAATCTACAGAATAAATCTCATTGGTCATGCTGCAATCTAAAATCTACAGAATAAATCAATACATATAAATAATTTTTTATATAGTTAAGAGTAAAATGTTATGAGTACTGTAAAATTGACTCTCATGCTCATAATTAGTATAAAAATTTTCATATGATTTGTACAAAATCATTGTTTTTAAAAAATCACTATTTTTTAGATACAAAATCACTATTTTTCAGAAAATTGTGGACTTATCTTAAAAAATAGTAAAAAACTTTTAAAAAATATAAAATTTGGTCTCCAATTATATTTTAACGTGGATATCATGTTGAGCAATTCAGATCATCTGTTTGAACTTTGAAATTGAAAATAAAAATGTTAGATACGATTGGAGCATGAAGCAATGGGACATTTGAGCCCTCCTCCAAAGACAAATACAAAGAGTATCTTATTTATTAACGTACTGGGTCCTTTAAATTCCCATTCTTATTGTAACCTCCTTTCAGAAAATTTGTAAAGAGATTTACATGATTTATGGTTCGAAGCATAAAAAATTGAGTTCAAGTTTCTTATTTTTGAAAATAATATATATTTTTTTTATTTAAAACCAGAGATATTTTTTTAAGGAAACTTCTAGGTCATTCAACAAATTTATTTATGTCAATAAAGTAATTCAAAATTTTTTGAATTTATTTTCAGTTGGAATGTTAAAACGTTGAATAGGCAGGAGAATCACTGAACAATTCAACGTTTACTAGGCAGGAAAAATTGTTGACTTATTTGGTGTTTGGATTCATGCATGAACGCGGAATAATTGAATGTTGAATTATGTTAAGGAAACTTATTGGAGGTCATTCAACAAATTGATTTATTTTGTTTTTTTTTTAATTTATTTTCAGTAAAAAAGTTGAAACGTTGAATAGGCAGGAGAAACACTGAACAATTCAATGTTTACTAGGCAGGAAAAAATGTTGAATTATTAAGTGTTGGAATTAATTTCCATTAATTACAACATATATAGTTGATTATTTCCGATTAATCGCTTGGCGGTACTCTGTCTGTCCGACAAGCGCATACTGTTATTTATAACACTAGTACAAACGAAGTAGGACCATTAACAAACTTTCTGTTTTTTTTTTTGTTGTTTGCAAATCCTACGACGGTTGCGATTATTAAATATATGGTACAAAAAGGATGTCATGCAACTTTCTAGTTTTGTATACTTGGAGATTGTTAAATAAATAAAATACTCTTTATGGCTATTTCATATTCATCGAACAATCTAAAAGAAATAGGATGTGTTTATTTTTATTTTATTCAAAAATTCGCATATTGTATTGGCTACTTGATATTGATCGGACGGTCCAACAAATATTTTGTTTGTATATGGATTGTTATTTTTTTTATAAATTTGCATACTTTAAAATGAACAAAGAAAATGTTACGCCATTTGATAACGATCACACAATACTGAAAAGAATTGAACCACTTGCGAGTAGGTCCGATGCTCTGGTTTCGATGGGTTTAATCACCATCGATTTGCTTTAAGTTTCGTGCAGAACGCTTTAAAATTCGTGCAGTTTTGTTTCAATGTCGTGCGCACAAATCTTAAATTAGATCGGACGGTCATTGTGCTCGTTGAACCTAAAAGTAGGTCCGATGGGCATCAGACCTACTCCGTTCTCGAATTGAACACGGATTTTCATTTTTTTTTTTTTTAATTTATGGATTCCAAATTTGAAACTAATATATAGTTTTGGCTCTCTGACATTTGGTTGAATTGTTAAAAAATAATCGTATCTATGCAAAGCTATTGATTTTTCATTATTCTTTAAATTTAAAGATTATAATTAATCGTAGATATTGATTAGATGTTATAAAAGCATATAGTATACATGAGTATTTTTTTTTCAAAAAAAGATAAAAATTCACTACAAAATATACAATCAGAATTTACTAATTTATTTGTAATAATTTTATTTGATTTCATTCATAATCATGATTGTCACTATTCCGTTAATCCGTTACAATTTTATTCGGATCCAAATGGCGAATCTACAATTAGCTCTAGAATGGTGTTATTTTAATATTGCATAGAAATAGAATAGTGCTATTATGTGCTATTTGAAAAGTGAAATGGACTTCTGATAAAACGTTAATTGGAATATGAGTGAGTCTATGGTACTATGCATAACACAATTTGGTCTGTGATATGGATTAATATTTTCGTTTTCAAAATTATAATAGTCAATCCGAACCGTTCAATATAATTTTCATATGAATATGTACTTACAGACTTGATTTTATATTTTTTAGAATCTTTTTACTATTTTTAAAGATAGGTAGAAAATCACTGTTTTTGGATGGTCCAGAATTTTCAAATCAAGTGATTTTCTACCTATCTTAAAAAATAGTAAAAAAATTCTAAAAAATATAAAATTCGGTCTGCAAGTACATATTCATATGGGGATCATGTTGAACGGTTCGGATCGACAGTTAGGATTTTGAAAACAAAAATATTAATTTGTATTACGAACCAACTTGTAATATGCATAGCACCATAGACTCACTCTTGGAATATAGTGAAAGACGGATTGTATGATAATTGATAACAATAAAATAATATTATAATTATTTCAAAATAAATAATGATTGTTATAAATAATTATAATAATTATGATTGAATTTTTTAAGAGTAATTATGATTGAATTTAATAGAATAATTTTAAATACTGAAGAATAATATAATAAATTAAAAAATATCACCATTCCATTATCACCAAACTTTAAAAATCAAATAATTCATAAATAATGTCATACAGGAGTTCGATTATCTCGAAAGGTGTATAAGAGACAAGACGATAACCACAACCGCAACACAACTGGGTGACAGGTGTGGAAATAATTTGTTGTTCCATTTTCACGTGCTTCCTAAAAAAATAGATCAGCCTATTCCAATACTATTTCAACTATTTCAATTTTCATTTGATTACAATTTTTTCTATTGAAAGAGCTTACTATTCCCTTAATTCCGTTATTCGTAATAATTGTCAAACTATTCTTCAATTTCCGTAAAATAACAAGAACCGCATATGTATTGTCAGTTTCTCACCATATATCAGTACTATTCTTGATTAATTCCTTCTAAATTATCCACCAAAATTACCCAAAGCCCCAACGAGCAAATCACTGCATCATCAAACTAAAATCATAAAATTGAAGGGGTGATTAGGAAAAGCAAACCTCGTTCCTACCTCACTGTCACTATTATCTTCTCAGTTATCAATTCTCAATAAGTGATCAATAAACTTGAAGAAAAATGTTACAACTATTAGCAGCATTCCTGTTACTGCTAGCAACACCAGGTTGGGCACATAATATCACAAAATCGTCGCCTCCTTTGATACGCAGCAACCCTGGTGGACGCCACATCGCATCTCCGCGCATACAGCTGAGAGATGGAAGGTATCTTGCGTATAAAGAATACGGAGTGCCAAAAGAGAAGGCCAGGTATAAAATTGTCGTTGTTCATGGATTTGGTAGCAGTAAAGATGAAACCTTTCCTGTATCTCAGGTAATTTGACTAAGCTAAAGTCAAATTTAAGGTAGAAATAAGTAGAAAATAAAGAGGAATTGGAATTATTTTATTTGTGATGCACAGGAATTGGTAGAAGAACTGGGGATATGCTTTGTGTCATTTGACCGGGCCGGGTATGGGGACAGCGACCCGAATCCGAAAAGAACTGTGAAGAGTGAATCCATGGACATAGATGAATTAGCACAGCAGTTGGAGTTGGGTTCAAAATTTTATCTTTTGGGGACCTCCATGGGGGCCTACTCTGCTTATAGCTGCCTCAAATATATTCCTCAGAGGTAAGCAGTACAGTATCATTACCTCCTAATAACTGTAAAAATGTACTAGTTCATTCTAGTAGGGCTGCTAATTGAACCGGTTTTGTCCATGAGTAACCGGGCTGAACACTTAAAAAATGAAAGTTGAACGAGGTGTGATCCGAACTGAGCCCAATGTTCAGTTCAGTTCAATTTATTTTTTATTTACGAACCGAATCCAAACAGGACCTGAACAAAGTTCGGTTATGTTCATTCATCAGCCCGTTTGAATATGCAAAATCTTAAAAAGAGAAGGGGACAAAAGGAGGAAAATATATTTATTTGATTCTGATTCCTTTCTTTTTTCTTTTGAATTTATTTTACTTGCAATTTTGATGTGAGACTTGTGAACTTTCTCAGTTTAATAAAAGAATAAATGGTGTTATTGCTATTACCAAAAAGTCAATACCAGTAACAGTATCCGTGCAGATTTGTAATGAAGGGCAGAATACAACATCACTACATCAGATTGATTTCTTATATTTCTCCTATTAAGGGGTTTAAAAGTATTTTATTTGTTTATATTGATAGGTTAAGTGGTGTGGTGCTACTGGTCCCAGCAGTGAACTACTGGTGGCCCTCGCTTCCCGCTGATCTGTCAGAATCGGCATTCAAGAAATTGGATCCTCTATATCAAACATCATTTTGGGTAGCGCACAATTTACCGTTCCTGTATTGTGGTTGGATGAAGGATAACTTGTTTGGATCATCTCCAATTATTACTGAGAGTGTAATTCAGGAAACAACCTCCATACCAGATCTTGGGATCATTGAGCTGAAGCAAAGTTCAGCACACGATTCTGATGCGGTTAGGGTTCTTCTTTTTTTAATCTCCTGTATATCCCCTTTTTTTTAAATAATAATAATAATCTCCTTTATTTTTCCTACATCAAGTGTTCAAGGATTGTTCAACTGCTATAAATATGGAGTTTTATGGGGTAAATTAACAAACATGGAGGTTCAATTTATTTTCTGGTAAACGAAAGAATTGGTAAATGTCTCCCAACATACACATCCCAAATCCTAAATCCTAAACCCTAATTAAGTCAACTTTCGTGCAGGCTAAGAGGAAGTCAACAGAGCAAGGAGTTTACGAATCTTTATGCCGGGATGTGATGGTGGTGTTCAGTAATTGGGAATTTGATCCGATACAGATGGAAAATCCATTTCCAAATAATGAAGGGTCAGTGCATCTATGGGCAAATGTCGAAGATATGATGTGTCAGGTTGAGATACAAAGGTACGTTGCAAAGAAATTGCCATGGGTCAGGTATCACGAGGTACCGCACGGTGGTCACATATTCTTTAGTACTAATGGCTGGGGCGATAAAATAATTCAGGCGCTATTTTTAGGCGAGGAGGTAAAAGAACCGGTGCATATATGATGTATCATCAGGGCATGAGAGCATGTTGGGCCCGATGAGTTTCGGGACCGTTCAATCTGCTTTAAGATTTATACGCACGAATTTTAAAGTATTTGTGAAAATTGCAGGCGTGAATCTTAAAGCCGATCGGACGGTTATCGAACCCATCGAACTCACTTTTAGTCCGATGGACATCGGACCCAAATTGACCTCTTAGGGCATATGTGATTCGATGGCTTGATGCACCAAAATCAATCCAGACTTGTTTTGAAAATTTATTTATTTTAAATAAGACAAATTTACTTGTTTTATTTATAAAATTTTGAATTATAAATTTCAATACTTGTCAAGAGCTAAATTATTTAATTATTGAAAAATATTCCAACACTTGCAATTGGAAAATTTGATATTTGAGATTAAACAAGTTTCGAGATACTTAATTGATCTTCACATCAAAATTTTGTAGGAATTCAAATTTTTTTTAAATGTATTACTATTTTCTAGGATAGGTAAAAGAACAATGAATTTAAAATATTTAGACCATCCGATATGAATCGTTTTTTACATACCAAAACTAATATAAAAAACATCCTAAAATATGTAATATTTTATTTTTTTCGAGATTTCAATGCGTGGAATTGAATTGAGGGACTCATACCGAGCATTTGAATGTCAAAAATTAAAATTTAAAGCAAAAGCATTATTCAAAATTTGTTAAGCATTGCACCGTAGACTTAACTATTCCTGTTTCATACTTTTTTATTACTCACTTTAATAATTTTCTTCAGTTTATTGAATGACTTTCTCTAATTAGCAATTTGTTACAGCTGTCAACAAAATAATAAAAATAAAGTTAAGGACCACCCGGACACTCTCTTCATTGCCATCTATTGCCACCATTCACAGTCAAGATTTCTTGATGCCATTAGAATAAGATGGAAAAACAAAATAAAATAAAATAAAATAAAGAGAGGCGTTGAGAATATTAAATAATGTTCTTTATGTGGAAGGTTGCATGTTCGAAATTCAAAAAAAATAATTTCTTGTAGATATTAAATAAGTGAGTGACTTCACCTCTAACTTTTACTTAAAAAATAATAAAAATGAGCATTCTCTTTCTCTCGATGGAAGGTGAAAAAACAAAAATAATAATTAGCTCAATATACAAGCTGGTTCTTGACAAAGGAATCGGTCATTTATTATATTTTGCATATATTATTTCCATTCTAGTTTCTTATATTAAATTTACAATTATCTTGTTACATTTTCTTCATTTTCTTTATATCTTTTTTTTTTATTTTACCTTAGCTTTCAGTCTTTTCCGTTAGATTTATTTTTCTTATGTAATTTTTAGGAACTTTGTAAAGCAGAAAGCTTTCAAATAGAAATTGTTCTAATTTTGAAATTATAACTGCAAGCTGATACAGGTTACTCGTTCAATAGAATTGGGTCCATGAAATAACAACTAAATCCCCTGGCGATTCAAACCCTAGGTAGCCGCCTCTTTTCCTCCTCCAACACACTTCAATCCATTTCTCTGTCACCTCTTCTAGGCTTCTCATCCGACAAAGCGTCTCCTCTCTCTCGTCTCTACCTTGAGAGGTGAGGAGAATGAGAGAGGGGAGGAACCGGAGCTGATCGGAGCCGAGAGCGCGGTATCGTCGGAGTTCGTTTGAGTCTCTACATCATCTCGATCGGAGCGTGGGTGAATAGATCCGGTCGTCGGAGCGCGGCGGCGGTCGACAAAGCAGAGCCGGTCGTAGAGAGCAATAGGGAAAAGATAATAGAGTAATTATGAGTGTATGTAAGTGAGATTAGAGTTATTTAGAGTAGTTTGAAGGATTTTGTGAGAATAAAACATGGATTTAGGTTTAGTCATTTGACTTGTTATAAGTTCGTTTTTTTTTATTAATGAAATTATTAGTTGGCACTTAAAAACTACTAACTTTTAAAAAAAAAATAACAACTAATTGCAATAGTTTTCAGATTTGTACCAAATAATTCCTTTATCAAATCCAAACTTTTACTCTGCACCTGCACTGTAAAACTAAAATTTCCTTTATTCTACCATGATTATCGGCCGTTGAAGAAAAACAAAGGGCCAAGAAATCTCCAACTTGATCACCAAATAAATACAATCTTTGCTCCTTAACTCTCGCATAAGTCAAGTTTATTCCTCTCGGAAAAATTAACAATCGTTCAAATTAACTCAAAACTCTTGAAGCTCTTTAGTCTTTTCTTGTAAATCTGATCATGGCACCTTCTCAGATGGTTAAACCCCTGATCTAAAATTGTTTAGTTAGGTGCCCTCCATTAATTCGAACCTTAGAGCTTTAGCTTGGCCGTTTGTCCTATCTGAAATGCAGGTGCTCAAATTAAATGCATTATTTCAAATTCTTTGATTTTATTGCTTGACACTTCACTTAAACCCTCTTTAGGCTAATATTGTCAAAATTTTGTGATGATCCGTAAAAATATGGGGTTGATTGTTGAGAGTTTGGAATGGCTTCATGTCAAAATTTTGTATTTTTTAATAGGTACTTCACTTGGTACGGATTCTTACAACAAAAATAGTTCCCTAAGACTCCATTAAAAGTAACACGTCCTACTACCCTCTAATATCTAAATTATACGTCAGTAAGGTAATGCTGGTATACAGTAACTTCTATATAGGCTACTGGTATGCCCAAGTTGTCGTCTCCAACAATTAGCAACACAACACTATCCATTAAGTTTTTTTTCTATTATTAAATTATATTTTAAAGAATAAAGTTCATAAATGAGCATGTTAATAAAAATTAAGTTACAATTTCAGCTGGAATAGCAACTATTATGCTACTCCATTCTAAATTTCAGCTGGCAAACAACCCCTAATAATCAAGAGAAGAACAGATACAATGCTATTTTAGGTTAATTTGGTGCATCATGCAAAATGAGAATATTAATTCTGAGTGATGACAGAAAGGGCCCCTCTGTTGAACTAACCAATTACCAATTTGCCAACCGAATGTCTTGCATAGAATTCAAGACATGTGCTAACCAAAACAAAAATATCAAGAGAAAAATAAAATCATACATTAAAGAACTATACTTTTGAACTACTACTATTTTTGAATATATATCAGCACACCCGTTATACCACAAAAGAAGGGGTACGACTAAATCGCACTTGCACACCAAATTCACCATAAAGAACACGTACAACAATTAAAATTATTAATAGCTATTGGTTTTCTTCTACATATTTTCTTCCATCTCTCATCTCAGATATAAGTTTCTTCATTTCATCTGGATTCTCATGATTGCTTAATGTATTTAGAAGTATATCAAAGGTGACATCATCAGGCTTAAGGCCTGCCTTCATCATCTTCTCGGCCAAATGTAGAGCCTCACTCATTCTGTCATTTCTACAATAACCGTTGATTAAGGTATTATAACTGTGTTGGTCAGGCATAATGCCTTTTAAAGCCATACTTTCTAATAATTCAGCTGCTTCATCGAGGCGGCCTTCTAGCACATAACCTTGCAGCAGTGCATTGTAAGTGATTACATCTGGTTTCACCCCTCTTTCCTCCATAAAACCAACCAGATTCTCTGCTTCACAAGTTAACCCTTGCTTGCACAAGGAATCTATTAATACATTGAAAGTCACTACATCAGGTGAAATGCCTTGACTTACCATATCACGAAATACCCCAATGGCACGGTTCCAGTCACCGACAGCAGAAATCCCGTGGATTATAGAATTGTACGTGACAACATTTGGCATCACCCCTCTATCTATCATCTCCTGAAGAAGCTCCGAAGCACGCAAGAAGGCCCCCCTTTTGCAACAACCATCTATTAAGGTATTATATATGAACTCATCAGCTTGAAGCCCAGAGCCAACTAATTTGTCATATATTTCAAAAGCCTTGTTGATATCACCAAGCCCACAAAATCCAAGAATGAGACCATGGTAGATATAGATATTAGGAGCAACACCTTTCACAACCATTTCATCAAACATTCTGAGAGCACTATGCATGTTGCCTTGGCTACAGAGACCACGAATGAGTATGTTGTAGGTGATCACATCTGGAACAATGCCTTTAGCAACCATTTCATCAAATATCCTCAAAGCACAATCAATGTCACCCTGGCTGCAGAGACCATGAATAAGACTGCTGTAGGTACGCAAATTGGGAACAAGTCTACAAGAAGGCATTTCATCGAACACCTTCTGTGCTGTAATAAGATCACCATTTTTGCACAGGCCATCAATGAGAATGTTACAAGTGATTACATTGGGCCTCACTTTTTGAGCAACCATCTCTTTAAAGATCTCTACCGCCATGTCAATCTCACCCTCTTTGCAAAACCCATGGATTAGACTGCTGTAAGTAATAACATCAGGTTTGCAACTACCCTCTTCTCTTTCTATCTTACGACACAACTCAAGCCCAAGTCTGGTTTCACCAATGCTGCAAAGGCCTTCAATAATTGTGCTGTAAATGATCAAATCAGGAGTGCAGCCCATGAGAGGCATTTTAGCAAACACCTTACCAGCAAGCCCAATCTGCTTCAATGCACAGAGCCCCTTAATCAGGGAGCCGAACATGATGGTATCAACACCACATCCTTCTCTCAAGGACTGACCAAGCACACAAAATCCGAGATCCGCTCGACCTATGTGACGGCAGCAATCCATGACAAGGCTGAAGGTATGGATGGTGGGAAAAACGCCTCTTTCTCTAGTACGCTTCAAGCGATTAAAGAGGGCGACTACGGTTGAGTAGCGGTTAGGGTGCTTTGTTTTAGAAATGGAGGCAAGAAGGTTATTGATTGTAAAAATTGATGGCGGGTGATTTTGCGGCGAGAGGAGGCGATCAAAGAGAGACATGGCCTCCTGGAGCTGAATGCTCTCTCCAGCTTGAATTCTATTTCGTACCAATCTGTCCAATTGACGAGCCAAAGGGTTGGCTGCCTTGGCGTTCATTGATAAAACCAAGTGAGGTACTGAGGTGTGATTTGATGGTTTTTAGAGATCAGGGATTCTCGCGCGATAAAAAGTGTCGGAGCTTTGGGTGCGGTCCACTAGAGACTAGACACTAGAGCGAACTCAGCCGAGAGGGAAGAGGGCTTCTTCATCCAAAATAATGCGGATGTGGGTTTTGGGAGCGGATGTGGATTTTGGGTGCAGATCCAAAAAAACTCAACCCAATATATAAGTACCTTTGACAAAAGTCGAAAACTTCGACCATAAAATTTAGGAATTGGATTTTGTTCAAATGGCTCTCGACAGAATTTCATTCAAAGCTAGTTTTTACTGTTTAATTTGCTTTAAAATTTGTATTATTATATTTAAAACTTAATAGCTCTATAAATCTAAACCATCCGTGTAAATTTTAACACAAAATTAAACAGTTTACAACTACTTACAACTTTGGACAAAGCTCCACTCTAAAATTTTTATGGCATCCGCGTGTTTGTCCCAATCATGTCTCAAAGTTTGATGAAAAGTTATAGAACAGTCTAAAATTTTTCTATACGAGGCTTTAAAATTAGTCACATAAAGCAATTTCAGGAAGATTTATCTGAACCCAATATAAGCAATATAAGATAAAGTATATAAATTGAGAATGAATCATTAGTCTAGCAATTAGGTAATGTGTTTAGGTTGAAAGTTACGGCTTCAAATTCAATTCATAATCTTTATGAATATATAAATTTAGAAACTTCACTCCTTATCATTATCTAATTTTTTTTTTTTTTTTTGTAAAAAAAAGATAGAAGTGTAAAAATTGCTTACAATCATAAAAAAAAATGATATTGATAGAGAGGAAATGCAGTAAGGAATAGTTCAAGAGTAAAGCTAATAATTAAAAAAAAATTGTAAATTCTTATAATAGCATAAATCCATTTGAGCAACGTACAATTAATACACAATTTATAACATTTTATTATGTATTCTTATTTTGTTTGTCCGTAATGTTTTAGTTTGCTAAGTCAATTTTGTCGAACTTTCTAGATGCAGAGAAGTCACAAATTTGTAAATAAAGTAATTGTGGTAGTTATGCGTGATTTTCATCTATAATGATTTTAGGAATTTTATTTGTGTGTTATCTAGAATGTTAGTCACATATATTTGCTCTCCTAAAAATTATCGTACTCATTAATTAAGTACATGATCAAATATGCAATTTTGTAAAGTCATGTGTAACTGAAAACTTAAATCTATAATATTGTGTGATCTTATACCTAGAATATATAAAGTAAATTGTAACACTGTTAAACTAAAAGAAAATGTTGCATGACTAAATTCATATGCTCTGTGTGACATAATCAAAATAGTGACAGATGATCACGTCATGTGTAGTTACGCATGACTACACGTGGCGTGACAACACGTGACGTGATATGAGGTAACGTAAATTAATTACTTAAAACTTTTTTTTATATTTTAATTTAAATCGTTGAAATTCAGAAGAAAAAAAATATCAAAAATATGAAAATTATAAAAATATAAAAATTGTAAAATAAATAAATATTTACAAAATTATAATATTTATTAGATTAAACTAGAGAAAATAAAAACCAGTACTACATGAGTATCGGTATCACTCATCATAAGAGAAATATGGATACTCTAAAAAACTGAAAATTAACTAGAAAAAGCTGGATACTCTATGTTTCATACCGTGACGTGATGTGACGTGACCATGTAACGTGATGTCATGTGACGTGACGTGACGTTCCGTGACATAACTGATCACGGCGTAACAAATTTCCTTCTCTAACTTGAAACTGAGAAGTTGTTTTAATTAATTTCAAAATATTTTTAGGTTGGTTGATTAAAAATCTTCAAAAGGTTCTCTGATTTTCCCTTTTACTAATATTTCAAGTTTCCAATTTGACCCCAAATATTCCAATTAATATAATTTTTGTCCCTACCTTATTATGCTTATATATGTTAAGAAAACAAATTATTTACTACATTGGTGAATGCTATCTCCAGCTTGAATTAATTAAAACAACTTGAATTCTCTTTCGTACCAAGCTCTCCAAAGTTTGGCGGCCTTGGCATTAATAATTAAAAGAAAGTGAGGTTCTTTTAATTTCAATTGCGGATGTGGGCTTTGGTTATAGATCCGAAAAAATTGAACCCAATAGATCAGAGTTTCTTTTGCGACTTGCATTGCAAATGTGGTTTCAATGTTTCATTCAACTCTGTCATTTTTGTTTCTCTTTCAGCAAATTGTATTCAATATATATTTATTGGAACTATGAAATTGAAAGCATACGCGTATTGCTTAAATCAGCATGTAATCTTGTGTTAGTAACTAAAATAATGTTTTGCATATTATAGGTAGTAGCCTTTAGTATATTAAATCAATTTTGAACTTCATAAATTTGTAATTGAAATAATTGAGACAATTGAGATGTGTAATAATTTTATTGATATATATTACTGTTAAATTTTGCGGGATGATGTGTACAGAAATTTTTGGTATTCCAAATTCAGTAAAAGTGTTGAAATTTCTATTTTTTTTAAAGGGCTTCAGTGTTAGTTCTAGACTTCTAACCTTAATTTTTTATATGCATCTAACAGTATCTCTTCTACAGTTCAAACTCAGTCACAATTCTCTCTACCAGCAGTGTCAGTGTTTTGCATTTTCCTTCAAATATTTTTCCATTTCTCTAGCACCATATTTGCCAGCATGTGCACAGTACCAATACTGGCCCCGTACCAGTTCCACATTGTGCTATGCCATTAGCACTTCTTACTGCCTTTGTCCATATACTCTGCATAGATCCCGCTGTGGGCATGATCTAACGACCCAGTCTGTTGCCGAGAGAGAGCCATACCAATGAATGAGCAAGTTGTTTGAAAGCATCTAAAATGCTATGTTTAACGCAACAACAAATTTTAAACCATATTTGAATGTTTGACAGAATGAATGAGGTGTGCAAGTATAGCTATTGGTTTTCTTATAATTTCTTCTACAACAATTAAAATTAATTTCTTATAATTTCTTATAATTAATTTCTTATAATTATATGTACACCATTAGCCTGTATAGAAGGTACTACGGCATTCTGGGTCCACTTTTTTTCCGAGCAGAGGGTTTCGTCCGTCTGATATGGTGTCCAATCTGGATGTCATACTGGATCGATGCCTTCTCATTTTTTAAAATTTGCACAAATTCTTTTTAATTTTTTTTTTCTATTTACCATTAATAAAAATTTCAGCAGATACACGGATGCTCTAAGCCTAAAAAATTAGAAATCCTTAGTTCCTTTCCAAATTCCAACAGTCTTTTCTTACGTCCGGCCCTGTTTAGATGAAATTCGAAACTTCGTTTTCCATATGAGCTGACCACGTTACCAATAACGTTTGGATGAGAGTTAGAATAGATAGAATAGTGAAATTTTATAATAGTAAATGAGAATAGAGAAAAAATAGTGATTTTCATATTAGTGTGAAAATGGTGCTATTCGGATTAGTAAAAATATTGTTTGGATTGTATATGTGGAATAGTGAATAGCTGTAACTAATAAGAATAGTATTAACAAGATGTTAATTAAGAGAAAAGATAGGCAATTGGAATCTCAAATGAATTGTCACAGAGTGGAGATAGCGGAAAGTGGTATTAAATTTGTCATTTCGGTACTGTGTTGACGAAAATATAAAAAGAAAGTATTTTTTTCTCTCATTTCACATTTCCGAATAGTAGTTATTTCAACATTTAATTTACAAGGAATAGAGAAGAGCAGCTATTCTAGCTATTCCGAATAGCAAAAATATTGTTTGGATGGACATTGCTATTCCGTATAACTTCTATTCTAAAATAGCCTCTAGTCTTGTGTCATCCAAACATAATTTTCCTCATTCTGTAATACACAAATTAATTCTCCAATTCTTAAGTTGATTGCCCATATTCCCCGAAATCTTTTTAATTGATGATCATAAATGAATCTAAAACTCCTCAAATTGGAGATTATATATTATGTATTATTCCCAGTTTGCCAAGTAGACAGTCATGCTCGGAGTTAACAAATGCTTTTGTAAAGAATTCTACCCATTGATGTATAGTATAGATGCAGGATATTTTTACATGAGGAGGGATCCACTATTTTTTACATATATAAAATTGTGGAAATTACTTCTTTTAAAAAAAATGGTTTTTATTTGATTCATTAATTTTTCATACTCAAAGCAATATCAAAGCATATCTCAGATATACTGATGTTTGCTCCGAAATTGAATTACTGACTAGGATTATTTCTTGAAGTTCGCTTTGAAAAAAAAATTATCTACTGATAAAACATAAAATTTTAAAATGATATAAAAACTATAGAGAATTACTTTTTTCAGAAAAATTTGGGCACAAATATTTTTTTTAAACATTAAAGATATATTCAATAGTAAACAATATGATTAACTTATACCCTTAGTTAAACAAATGAACACGAAAATAATTATTTCATGAGTTATATTATAACTTAGGCATATCAAATGCATACATTTTAGATGAAGTGAGAGAATCATAATACAAAAAGTGACAAAAAATAACGAGAGAAAAAACTGAACCAAAACAAACGCTAATATCTGCAAAACAAATATATTGTATTGTGAGGTATATTGTGCATTTATGATTAAGAAAACGAAGATTTGTTTAGATTGGAATAGATTTGTAAATATAACAGAAAATAATATGAGATCCAGCAAATGATTCGAAATCTTTATATACAACTGAATTTACTGGCAGGGAATATGATATGAATTTTATTTTTACTAGTAGCATGGTCGTTACTTTTTTACTATTAGCACGGTTGATTAAGGCGCGCCTCTGGGACAACACGTGCAAGCGGGAGGGGCAAAAGAGGAAAGGCAGACAAGGTACGCACGTGCTTTAACCTCCGTATGCAAATTATTAATTGCTTTGTTAGTACAATTTACTATTTCTCACTCTTGATTTGTACTGATGTGCGGGGTCCATGGGCATCATGAGCATGTTGGGGCGGGGATTTGATTGATGGTATATTTTGCTTTGTTAGTACAATTTACTATTTCTTGGGGAGAGGTTTTTTTAGAGAGGGATGACCCATTAATGCTTACTGGGGGGCTCGCAAAAAAAGTACACCTGATGTCCCACATAAGTGTCTCTGACCATGCGGTTCATTTGATGGACACGTTGGTCAAAGACACTCATGTGGAACATCAGGTATACTTTCTCTGCAAGCTCCCAGTAAGCATTAATGGGTTCTCCCTCTCTAAAAAAAACCCCTCCCCTATAAATAGTAAATTGTACTAACAAAACAAAATATACTTCCACCTCATAATATGCTTGCACGTGTTGTCCCAGAGGTGCGCAATTCAATAACTTCACCTCATTTCGCCTTAATCATATATACAAAATTCTTGTAATTAATTTGTACGAATTATTTTTGTATCATTACCAAATTATTAACGTTGCATGGAGTGATTATATATTTTATCTTATATTAATGATCAGACTATTCTGCTAAGTATAATATCTATCATAACTAAGCACCAATGCATACCATACAGATTCTTTCGTTCTAGTTTATAATTTTGGAAGCACATATTTGGTGAATATTTGAGAATACAGGGGTATTGTTTGGTGAGAAGAAGAAACTCTCTCATCAAGAGTTGGTCGCAAATATTTGTATATGAAATCTTTTTTTTTGTAAATATGTAGATATCAGAATTATTCGAATTAACTAAATTTGTATTATTTGGTGCATCTAAATTCCAAGGGTTTTTATTTTTTAAATACTTTTATATTTTACATACACATAATTATTATATTAAATAATATATAAATATTTGTTATCGATTTTTTTTATTTTTTTCTTAAGTATCTCTTGGTTATATTATTTGTCAGTTGCATTGTTAATTATTCACATTAATTCCTATTTATTAATTTTTTTTTATTTCATATGTGAGTGCATTTTATATTTGAATGTTTAACACATGTCTAATATCTACATATTTATTCATCTGTTTAATAAAATGTGGATAGTAATATGATTTTAACAATGTCTATTTGAATCCGCTTTGTTTAGCCTTTAAAGTGTTAGTGTGTGATATACTGACAGAAGATCTGATTGCAGTGAGCTGATCGGCAATACTATGCATTTTTTCTAAAAATTCGTTGCAAGAGAGGCCACCACGAGTTGTTGTCTGCAAGAGACGCCGGAGCTCCATAATTTTTGCCTTAGAGATTGCAGAATACACGCGATGAAGCGATTTCCAAAGCTCGCGAGCCGTCTAACAGGTGACATACTGAGCCAACACCCGGCCAGTAATGGAAGAACGAATCCACCCTAGCAAGAATTGATCTTGTTGTCACCAGGGGAGATAGTTCGGGTTAGTCTGAGAAATTCCATTAGCTTCAATCAAAGCAGGAGGCACTGCGATCTGATCATCCAGATGGTGATAAAGGCCATAGGCGTGAATAAGCGGCTCAATTTGAGATCTCCATGCCAGAAAGTTCGATTGATCAAGTTTCGTAGCCACCACAATGTTGATCTGAACCAGCAATGTAGGAAATGGAGCGAGAGAGGTAGGAGGGGCCTGAGAGGTCTGATCGGACATAGGTAATTCAGCCATGAGAGAGGGAAGATGATGGGATTGGGAAGAAATTTTCTTCCTTTTGTTTTAGATGTGATGAACCTGGTCTGATACCATGATAATAGAGAAGAAATGCAAGAATCAAGGAAAATAATTTATTGATTTCATTGCTTAACGATTCATTACAACTGCCTCTATAGATCAACTTTACTGGAATTACAGTCATATCACGAGTTATATTTATCTTAACTCATTTTATTAAATTATATAATAGTTTATGAAATCTTTTGAAATCTTTTGGTATTAGTTTCTCCAATATCTCATAATTGTTTTTTTTTTTTTTTTTTTTTTTTTTTTTTTTTGTAAATGCTCTTTTAACATGATTATATACTTCAGAGTTGGATAGATTAATCTACAATAATATAGTATTTGTTAATTTATAGTATGTGAGATTGGCACAGAATGGATGAGATATTATACCAAGCATACAATTTAAATGACCTGATGGATAATAGCTCTATTTTAACATTGCAATTGTGTGATAAAAAAATACTTTTTTATCAATTAAACATACAAGAGAGAACATTAAATGTCCATATAAAATACGTGTTGAAATCGTATAACTAGATTCAATTCTTCTAATTTGAAAAATAGATCATTAATTATTATCTCATAAGGGCTGAGTTGATTTTAAGGATCCACAAATTGAAAAGTTTTTTTGGTGAACTGACATATAAAATTGTTAATATTGAAACAATTTGCGGTACAAATTTTTTGGCAGTTTATAATAAACTAATTTTGTCTAGTTTCAGATTATAATAGTTACGAATCGTACATTCTCTTTATTTCAAGAAAAATAAAATTACTTTCTTAGAGTCCGTGATGTTTTATCTGGTTAGTAGGTATGATGGGTATCAGATTTACTTTTGGATTCAATTGACTCTAGGATCGTGCGATCTGCTTTAAGATCCATACACACAAAAATTGACATAAAAATGTACAAATAATAAAACGGTACACACAGATCTTAAAACAGATTAGACAGTCCTGAAACCATCAAACTTAAATAGGATCGGACTTGCTCCACAGTCATCTCTCTCTTTTTTCTCTAATTTTCTTTTCATTTCTTCAGAATTCAAGTATTCTGATGTTCTGAAACTAAAAAAAATGCAGCTTTCTGTGCAGTAAAAAATAATATGACTTTCGTTCTCAACAAGACGCAGACAACCGCGACACCTTGGAAACAACATCAAGTGGGCCCCGCCTGGCATGGGTCCCACACAACTGTTCCTTCAACCAACCAGTGTGAGAGTGAGACGAATGCGGATCCTCTGCATTAACTCAAAAGGGAATCTTTTGAGTTAATGAATCTCAACCGTCTGATTTTAAACAGAGTTAATCCGGCTCTTGTCTATAACATAGGGATCTTTCAATATTAGTGCAGATTTAGTCCGCACGAATATTAAAACAGATTGGACTGTTGAGATTTGTTAACTCAAAAGATTCCTATAGAGTTAATGCAGAGGATAGAAATTCGAGTGAGCCAACAACATCTCTGTCCAGTGATGTCTTTTTTGTGTAGATGCAACCATGCATCTTTCAGTATTGAAGCTCTAATACAGAAAACAATAAACCCGCAACACCAAATTTCTCTGATCTAAAAAATAGTAGCTCTAGTAGTATACAAGAAGCCCCTGAGGGCTAAAAGAGACGGAAGAAATTTGGGTCCAGGTCCAGGTCATGTGAGGCCCAAAATTATTTTCTATACTTTAATTTGGACCGGACAACATAGAGAAATCCAAAGAGTGAGCCTATGGTGCTATGCATAGCACGGATGGAGTCCGTGCTACGGCCAAAAATTTAACTTTTTAAAATTCTAATGGTCGATCCAACCGTTCAATGTGATAATCATATGAATATGTACTTGCAAACTAAATTTTATATTTTTTCGAATTTTTTTACTATTTTTTTAGATAGGTAGAATTTTGATGGTCCAGAATTTTCAGAAAACACTGATTTTTCTACCTATCTAAAAAAATAGTAAAAAAATTCGAAAAAATATAAAATTTAGTTTGCAAGTACATATTCATATAGTTATCACATTGAACGGTTGGATCAACCATTAGGATTTTAAAAAGTCAAATTTTT
Source organism: Carex parvula (assembly GCA_025461045.1). Lineage (NCBI taxonomy): Eukaryota > Viridiplantae > Streptophyta > Magnoliopsida > Poales > Cyperaceae > Carex > Carex parvula. Next base: position 6,254,706 of record JAJGRW010000050.1, on the reverse strand, counting down.
GGCCGTAGCACGGACCCCATCCGTGCTATGCATAGCACCATAGCCTCACTCAAATCCAAATTAAGAATGTGTTGAATTGTGATCGTGTTCAATTTGAATTAGAGAAGCAATGTATATTGTACAACTAAAGTCAATATTTATAGTTATAGAGTTACAAGCACAAATATAAAAGAGTGAGGCTATGGTGCTATGCATAGCACGGATGGCTAGTGTACTACGGTTCAATATGGTACTTTTTAAAATTCTAACGGTCGATCCGAACCGTTCAATGTAATATCCATATGAATATGTACTTGCAAACTAAATTTTATATTTTTTTGAATTTGTTTTACTATTTTTTTAGATAGGTAGAAATATCAGTGTTTTCTGAAAATTCTGGACCATCAAAATTCTACCTATCTAAAAAAATAGTAAAAAAATTCGAAAAAATATAAAATTTAGTTTGCAAGTACATATTCATATGGTTATCACATTGAACGGTTCGGATCGACCGTTAGGATTTTAAAAAGTACCATATTGAGCCGTAGTACACTAGCCATCCGTGCTATGCATAGCACCATAGCTTCACTCAATATAAAATATAAATGAGTCCGGCTACTATAACACTAGTGTCATTTCAAACTTAATAACACCACATCTTAAACCATTGGATCTATTTTAATATTCGTGCACAAGATAGGGCTGGAATGACACTAGTGTCTTGCACGAATATTAAAGTAGATCCAATGGTTTAAGATGTGGTGTTATTTAGTTTGAAATGACACTAGTGTTATAGTAGCCGGACTCAATATAAATTGCACCTTTGATGCAATTACTAAATAAGAAAAAAAATGCGTAGAAGAGAATATTTTTGGTCATTTTTTATGCGCAGTATTTCAACTATGGCGAGTACTAAACAAATTTCCTCCTCTTTTGAGGTCGTGGGCTTAAAAATATTGTGAAATACCAACAGTGGGTACCGCACTGGATCTGAACCGACATTTTTATAAATATCCAAAGTTAATTACAAATTAATAAATATATCCAGAATTTCTGATATTTCAAAAAATATCCAAACCGGTCAGATTCTGGCCAGTTTCTTCTTTCTTTCTTTTTTCTAGGAGATACTATAAAGAGCAAGATAATGAAATCTAACATTGAAAATTCAAATTTTTTGTTTTAATTATTTGTTAGATTACTTCTTGTGATGTATAATTAGCATATTTATACTAAAATACGCTAAATTACTTGAAATTATGTTGAATTACATTAAATTACGCTAAATTACTTGAAATTATGTTAAATTACGCTAAAATACGGTAAATTAAGGTAAATTACACTAATTTGGCTAATTATAATGAAATACAGTAAATTACGCTAAACTACGCAAAATTACGCTAAATTAGGCCAATTTTGTGCCCATCTTTCATAAATCAATAAAAAATAGTAAAAAAATTCCAAAAATAGTAAAAATTGGTATTCTACAAGTTCATTATATAACTAATTTACTGAGCTACTTAGATTGAATAATAGAAATAAAAATCTTAGTCGAAACTTCAACATAAGTTTTGAGGCTCTTCCCTTTGTTTTTTGGCAATTCTGAAATTTGAAAATTAGCATCGCGGGAACTGACGCATGCGTATTTTCGCAATCTTTCCGAAAAGTAGTCATTTGCTGAAATCGGACACTCGAGCACCGTTTATGGCTGTTTTAAGTTTCGTCGTCGTTTTTCGCCTTTTCTCAATAAAGATATCATCCATATTCATACAGAATATACCGTAATTTACCGTATTTAGCTTAATTTAACATAATTTAGCATAATTTAATGTAATATAGTGTAATTCAACATAATTTCAAATAATTTAGCGTATTTTAGTATAAATATGCTAATTATACATTAAAAGAAGTAATCTAACAAATAATTTAAACAAAAATTTGAATTTTCAGTGTTAGTTTCATTGTCTTGCTCTTCATAGTGTCTCTTAAAAAAAAAATGGAAAGAAACCGGCTAGATTGAAACCGGCCAGAATCTGGCCGGTTTGGACATTTTTCGAAATACCCAGAAATTCTGGGTATATTTATTAATTTGTAATTAACTTTGGATATTAATAAAAATGTCAGGGATCTGAACCCTGTAGTCAGCGCATACAACAAATGTTGTGAATAGAGATCCTCCCGAAATTTTTATATACCCTCAAAAAAAGAAAAAATAGCAAATCTGTCCTCGGTATGAAATTGTTTTTTGAAAAACACTTGGACCGCCTCATTTTTGAGCGATCCACTCTCACTACCAAACCACCAAGCTAACAAGTGCTTTTGTGAACAATTCTACCTGTTGGTGTATAGTACAGATACACAACACTTTTACAGAATTTTTTTTCAAATTACTTCTTTTAATAAAATTTAGGATTATCCTAAAATTTGGCTTTGAAAAAACAATGATCTAATGATATATAAAACATATAATTTTAAAATGATATAAAAACTATAGAAAATTATTTTACATTTAGAAAATTTTGACATAAATATTTCTTTTTAAACATTAAAGATATATACAATAGTAAACATGTATATTGCATTTTGAGGTACATTGTGCGTCTATGATTAAGGAAATGAAGATTTTGTTTAGATTGGGATGAATTTGTAAATATATCTGAAAATAATATTAGATTCGGCAGATGATTCGAAATCTTTAATTATATACAAGTAATTGCATTTATGACATATAATAGGTAAACTTGCTTGCCAAGCAATTGAATTTAGTGGCAGGGAATATATTATGAATATTATTTCTACAAACCGACTTTTAACTGTTATTAAGCAAGTATGTTTTTTTGTCAAAACATATAATTACTTTCTTGCCCAATTCAATAACTTCACCTCATTTTGCGCTAATTATACATGCAAAATTCTTGTAGTTTATTTGTACGAATTATTTTTTTTATTCATTAACAAATTATTAACGCTGCATGGAGTGATTATATATTTTTATTTTATATTAATTATTAGAGACTATTCTGCTAAGTATGTAGTCTATCATGCATAACTAATTAAGCACCCCGAAATTTTTATTTATACCATATTAAAAAAAAAAATAAACCAAAAAATCATAATTTTGGAAGAATTTTAAAAACACCCAAGCCGCCAAGCTAATCTGCGGCTCCAAAAATGAAGGGCCGCCAAATAAATCTGCAGACCCAACACAACATCAAACCTCAGAATTTGATTATTTTGGATCAAAGGGAAATACTAATTGTTAATAATTTTCAGAAATAGAAAGAATAATCAATAATTTAAATATGTTAGAAAGAAAATTAAATAAAATAGATAAAACATCTTATAATTTAGATTACTGGAAGGACTCCGAAACATTTTTCAAACAAGATTTTTCCCAATTGTAAAGAAAAATTAACTATTTCTTGATGTGTTACTGGAAAAAAATAAAAATACTTTGTATTTGAATTATTGATCCCGGTTCAAAAGTCACTTCTAGTAAATATAGAAATTATTGTGTTATTTCTATCTCTGAAAATTATTAAACAAATATTATACAACCAAACAAATTTTAGGTTTGCTTTTGATTAATCAGAGTCCGCAGATTCATTTGGCGCCTCTCTATTTTTTAGGCCGCAGATTGGCTTAGATGCCTGTGTAGTTTTGGAAATCCCCAAAATCAAGTATTTTAGTTTATTTTTTTTAGATTATGGTATGAATAAAAATTTCGGCTAACACCATACAACATCTTTCCTTCTAGTTTCTAGTTTATAGTTTCTACATGTTTACAAATAGTTTTCTTTTTTGCATATAAAAATACGAATGAAACATATATTAATATCACATATGTATACGTTTAGGTGCATTTTATAGTTTAAAGTATAACATATGTTTAATATCGACATATTTATTCATATCTGTTTAACAAAATGTGGATATTTAATATGATGTTAACAATGTCTATTTGAATCTGCCTTGTTTACCCTCCAAATTGTGATGTATCATGTTTACTTAAGAGAATTCTAATATAAGTGAAAAGTTAAAGGCTTGATCAAAATAATTAAGCAAAATCAATTATGGAAAGAAATTAATTAATTCTTCAATGCTCTTTATGGTTTCCTTATAAGTGTATTTTGTACTCACTTTGGTGCGGTTACTTTCATAGCACGTTTCTCTTTCTTTCTTTCTTGTTTCTACTTGCCACACATCTGTCTACACAACTATACAACATGAATTTCAATGCTCTGTTTTATTGTGAGCGCCGGAACCAATTTGGGTCCGATGCCTATCAGACTCAAAGTGAGTTTGATGGAATCAATGACCGTCCGATTCACTTTAAGATTTGTGCCTACAACTTTTGCATCTGCTTTAAACTCGTGGGTACGAATCTTAAAGTGGATCGAACAGTCTCTAAACCCATCGGACCCAAGCTGTTTGTGAGCCTCCCCCCCCCTCACCCACAAAACAGAGCTCTCTCTCTCTCGTTCTTCTTCTGAAACGTTTTAGAGCAGCTGTGGAAACTCTCTCTCTCTCTCTCTCTCTATGCACACACTCTATATATACCAGAACCGTTTCATTTCTTTCTAAATCTGCCTACAGTTTCCCAAATACCTAGCATTACACTCTCTCTCTCTGTTTCTCTTCTTACCATCCAGGCTCATTCGCACCTCCGAAACCAAGAGACTTCTCTGCTGAAATTGAGGTTGTTTTCAATGCGACTTTTCACCTTCTTGCTGATTTTTAACATGTTTTCAAGTGCTGAACCCTCTTATTTGAAAGGCTCCAGCATATGGATATCAAATTTATTGGGAATTTTGAATGTATCTCTCAGCCTTTTACTCTAGTTAATTAAACCCCAAAAAGAAAAGAAAAGAAATTACGGAGGTTTGTAATTTAGTTTTTCTTTTTGAGTATTTAAGATTGTTCTATTTTCATTCTCTGTAGATCTTCTCTGCCTCAAATTTAAACTATTTAATTTTTTTTACTCTCTTTTTCCATTGACAGTTGAGTGAGACCCAAGAAAAAGGAAGCTAGGGTTTCATCTCTGAGACTCTGACAGCTGGCAACCTTCTCCCTTGTTCATCACAATGGATAATGTACATTACCAATACATGATCCATAGGAAGCAACAACAACAAAAAATTTATGAAAATTGGGAGGTAAAAGAAGAGCCTACAACTTGTCCGCTTGAATCAGAGTCAGACTTAGTATCTTGCAACGTTTGTAAAAGAAATTTCAGGTCTAAAAAGGCGTTGTGGGGACACCGGAGGTGTTGCAAATCAGCCACCAGAGCTGATAACCGAAGCAAGCATGATGTGCTTGAATCTGGCTGGCTTGTGACTGCCAAGCGGGGCCAGAAGCCAGTCATAACCACTACAAGCCCTCAATTTGTGGCAGCTTGCATTCTCATCGACTTGTCCAGTGGAAAAAATTGTGAAAAGGAGAAGGCTGTGATGGAAGAATCTCAGCCGTTGGATGACACCTGGATTTCTCAGTTCGTGTGTGGCAATAAGTTTGCATGTGTTATATGTGGCAAGGCATTTCCTTCGTATCAGGCACTAGGTGGCCACAAAGCAAGCCACGGGAAGGAGGACACGATGGTGAATTTAGGTAAAAGTGACAAGGAGGTGAAGTACTTGAAGAGGCTGATAAGTAGGGACCACCGGTGCGAGGTTTGTGGGGTCTCTTATTCGTCGGGACAGGCTCTTGGCGGTCACAAGAGGAAACATTGGACGGGTTCACCTGTAAGTGAAATTCAAGCAAGTGAATTTACTGCAAGAGAAGGTTAATGCATATATGCATTTGGCTAGTTTTGAACAAATAACTGATAGTAGTTTAAGCTTAAGGGTTTTTCTTTAAAAAATTCTTTGCATAAAAATTTATATAGTACTAATTTTATAGTAACAGAGTTAGGTTCGATCAGATGTCTATTGTATATGACTTGATAGATTTTGGTGGTTTAGCAGGATATGTAGTTCTGTTAATTTCTCAGTAATGTTGGGTATGTATTATTTGGTTTTGCTCATCTTTTGTTTGAAATTGTACTTACCAAAACAAATAGTGAACATTAAATTTTACTCCAATTTTCTGACCAAATTGAAATGAGAAGTATTTAATCTATTATTGGAATTATTGTTTCTCATAAGTACAATCAACATATGAATATGTAACTTCATATTCCTCTCATAGGCAGAGACAGAGAAAGGCATAGAGAAAGAGGATTAACTTCTATAAATTGAAAATTTTGATTAATTTTTACCTTATAAAAATTCTATTTTTTACAATATTTAATACTATTAGTCTATTAGTTTCCTCAGAAAATAAAACTATGACACTTTTGTTTTCAGTCCTTCAAATCTCAAGATTTCGCACTACTCATAGGCACATATATACATTGAGAAACTGAAGACAAAGAGAACCTGGCATGAATACATTTTCTCCTTATTTTCTCCATTTGTTTCATAATTATATGAATCTTGTAAGATCTCTTAAAAAAATATGAGCGGACGCGTTGCTTGAGTTGGTTACAAATGTCTACTTGTTGCAATGGTTATCTGTCTTAGTTTAGTACATCTCATTCAATTTTGTTTAAGGGCATCACCTTGTATATAGGAGAGCAATAATTAAGAGGTAATGTGGCAGAGTGCTCCAAGAACCGTCTTGGTGAACGCATCTTAGTTTTCGCTTCTAGTTTTATGGGTTATTTCTTCAATTCAGTTTAGGTACTCATTTAGAAGAGCACTAAGAGGACTGATTGCACGTATCATATGAGGACTAAGATTTCACAATAAAGTAATTATGGGTTTGACCAAATACATGCTTAAGAGTATCTATATCCCTGAAACTCTTAGGGCCTGTTCGGCTGCCAAGCGGGAACGGGAATGGATTTGGGTTCGGATTTAATTTGAATGGCCGAAACACTGTGCGCGTGGGAAAAAAAAAATTCATTCTGAGTGAATTTTTTTTTTCCCACGGGCACAGTTGCAGTCGAACAGGCCCTTAGAGTTTCTAAATAATTGTTAACTGCTTTTAAGAAATTATAGACTCTGGAGTTTCTAAATGTTTACATCCCTGAAACTAAATTTTAGAGTTTCTAATAATCCACATCATCAATAAATTAAAATTGATAAGCCACATCAGCAGTAAATTAAACTAATTTTAGCGAATACAGGCCAATCGTTTTGCCACGTCGAAGTTTTTTAAACGATTTCTTAATAAGAAATTATTGAACAAAGTTGCTAAAAAAGAAATCCATCTACATCCCTGAAACTGGTTTAGCAATAGCCACGTCAGAATAGAAACTCTAATAGTATGCAGATGCTCTAATAGCTATTAAATGTCGGTTCGTAACCATGTTAATTACTAGTAAAAAAAAAAAGTTATTCTACCGGTAAAAATGAAATTATGAAAGCTTCTTATATCAAAATATCATCGGAAATTCCCTGCTAGATTACAAATTATTAGTCAGATCTCCGAGTATTTTCTGTTACATTTACAAATCTTCGTTTCCTTAATTATAGACGCACAATCAATGTTATAAGAATCGGATTGGATATCAATTCGGTAAAGCTTTGAATCAACAGTTTACTGATCTAACCGGTAAGTCAACCGATTCAACTGTTGATTTTTTAAACAATTATATATTTAAGAGATATTATTAGATATCAAGATTATATATAAAAATTATCATATTGTTACAGAGTTCACACATACATATTGATTAATATACAGTAGCGGAGCTACAATACTACAGGGGTAGGCAACTGCCTGCCCCTGGAAATTTTTTTTTTATTTGGACTACGTTCTTTAATGGGTCTTGCCTACCCCTAAATTGATTCTGCCTACCCCTGGATTCAATTCGGAGTAACAATTGTCAGTTCATAATTCAGATATGGATGTGTGAGTCATTTAATATAATTAGGGAAGAAGGGTATTTTTAAATCTTTGTTCATTTAAGATCATCATATCAGATTTTGCCATCTGCACAATAGATATTTATATTTTTATGGAGGCAATTCGAATCCGAATCCGTTTAGAAAAAAAAAACCCGAACCCGATCGATATCTGCCTACCCCTGGCTCAAATTCTGGCTACGCCACTGTTAATATACTGTATAACTGAATTTGTATTTGATAGAAAACAAAAGAAAATAAAAAAATTAAAACAAACCTAGAAACCAGGTAACAAAATAAAACTTGTTAAGAGAAAAAAAAATGCATCCCAACATATACGAGCAGTTGAAACCTTTAGTTTTAATATATTTCTTGATAGTCACTGTCAAGTTTCAATAAATAAAAAAACATATACAAGCAGTCCGGTGCACAATCAACAAATTTATATAAAAATAATAGTGAAGTTTGACAGTAATAGCAACAAGTTTTGTAACAATTATAAAGGAGTCCGAACTAGAAATTCGAATTAGAATGTGATTAATCTCCGACTTGTGTAATTACTTAAACACACAAAGTTGAACAAATATCAATAAATTACGGAAGCATAAATAATACATAGAAGATTTAAGTCATATAATCCATACTAATATTATAAGGTATTCATACAATCTATGTTATGAATATAAAATCAATTATTTTCTATTTAAATTTTTAAGTTGATTATTTATGTTAAATAATTCCATTCTATGCATTAGCTTATTGCAGTATTCTTTAGTTTTACTTTCTTTACCCAAATCTTCAACTAAAGTTTGGCGATTATCTCATATACTGCCATTCGGCCGACATTTTTAAAGTTACCATTTGTTAAAAAAAAAATAAACAAAAAAATTACGGTTTTTGAGCAATTATGGATCTACCATGGCTACAGAATACCAGTGCAGCCCCAAATAGGAGAGACTGCACAGGCATTCTGCGGCTCTTTTTTTTTTTTTTTTTTGAACGGAGCATTTCATCCGCAGAAACCATTCAAATTGGTTTCTGACCCTTTAACCCTTTTTCAAACGTTCAAATACGTTTCTGCATGATTCTCAACCGTTCAAATGCGTTTAAGTCAAAGTTATTGCAAAAAAAAAAGGAGCCGCAAAATGCCTGTGTGGACCCCCTGGCTGGGGCCGCAGAATGCCTGTGAGGTCTCCCCTATTTGGGGCCGCACTGGTGTTTTGCGGTCGTGGTAGATCCAGAAACGTCAATTTTCTTAATTTATGCAACATGGTATGCTACTAATGTCTCATTTCATGTTTAAATATAGACTGCAATGAAGATCAAATAAAGTTTCGGGACATTACTAGTTTTGTATTAATATTATAGTTGGTTATATATGTATGTATTAATCTGTGAGTACTCTTTTTGTTTCTCTTTCTCTCTTTTTTTTATAATATTTTCTACAGACAAAAAATTCTCTTAGTAGCACGGACTCAAAATGCAGTGATATTATAATGTTATTTATATCTGCAGATTCTGCAGGGTATTATGATGCACATAAAGCTACAAAAAAAAATATCAGAAACATGTGTTGATTCAACCCGATTTTGTCTAGGATTAAACTACGGATGCACAAAAATACTCGTGACTTATAACTCGTTCGAAATTAATTCGGATTCAACTTCCAACAATTCAAGTTGAAACTGACTCGAGTCAAAATTGACTCGAGTTTATTGACTCGGTTGTCTCATGAGTTGAATTCAAGTTGACTCCAACTCAATTCGGAATCAACTCGATTGACTCACTGACTTAGTAAACTATGTAATATTTTATTAGACTTTATACTATCTAGTAATTTGATAAATTTATATTATTTTATTATATATTTTACATTGTTTCATTATATAAAGTTTTAAATTGTGTATTATTTTGATAAATTATGAATTATTTAATTTATTAGACTTTATTTTGGTAATTTTTAATTTGATAAATTATGTATTATCTACGAATCACGAGCCACTCGAGTTGAAACTAAGTTGTGATTTCTGACTCGAAACTGAATTAACAACTCAGACTCAACTCGGTTCATGAGTTTACCAGTTGAATAAGTTGTTCCCAATTCAGACCCGCTGCAAGGAAGTTTGCACCGTATTTGATTCAGTTGCTTTTCGAGAGATAGGAGGAAAATATCGCTGCCGTTAGATCAGGACACACTAATCTTGAAGCAATTGAGCGGTCACATTTGTTCGCTGGGGAAATGGTTTCCCTTGCTCGCAAGCTCCCGAGCTGTAAAGATATTTGTCTTCCAGTTCCGACTCTGGGGTTAGGGTTTAGAGTGGTCGTCTTCTTTCGGTTCCCGAGTTTCAGTAAAGAGAAGACATGGCTGACGACGACTACAATGATATGGATATGGGGTTTGTTCTCTCTCTCCCTCTATCTCCCGATCGTAGGTTCCTGAGTCCAGCATTCCTGTGCAATTCCCTTCCTTTTTTCAGTAGTTTCCCGTCTGTTTTTCAATATGCATGCTCGAATGCGTTCACTGGCAAGTCGGATATCACTCATTGTGAGCAGGAACCAATAGTTCCGGTGGTGGTATGTTGATTGTGATGCTCTGGTGGGTTCCTGTTTAGAAAGCAAGGACTGATTCTACTTCTCTTTCACCCAGGAAACGAATGAGGCTTCGCTACCTAAATAGCTACCTAATAGAGAGTTTCGAGTATATTTTGAAGTGAAAATGCTAAATTAAAGCTATATTTCATTTGCTCAAATTCGATTCTTTCTTATTATTATTTTAATCGAATTTCAAAACCAAAGGATCTTTCTCACTTCTCAGAGTCCATTTTATAAGAATGTTTTCAAGGTCTCGACTGGCAGGGTACTTTTAAAGACATTCGTTTTTTTTAAATCCCTAGGGAAATTGAAGAATTTTAGTTGTTTCTGTGCAGAGATTGTCATTTGTTTGTCTTTTGGTTTTAGTTTATCGACGCCTAAATTATATCCGTTATATAGACAAGCCTGTTTTGTTATCTTAGGAAATTCCTTGATGTCTCTTTGTGGGGATGATTTATTGGTGCTGTTCAGTGGGAGTCAAACGAATTGAATTGGGTAGGAGAAGGTGGAATAGTTGCCAAACAGGGTTGGAATAGAAGGCGGAGTAGAGTGGAAATTTTTCTGTCAAACTCTCTCAGTTTGCAACTGAGCCCCTCTCTATCCCATCCAGAGTGGAGTATATTACTCCATGGCGTAAGAGGAGAGGGAATGGAGGGCAGGGATGGAATATCCTCTTCCATAAAATTGATGGGCTGGAATCAGATATTCTGTTGGGCTGGAATATCTTATTCAATCATACCCTTATATTTTTTAAAATTAAATTGTTTTTTAAATCAGAATTATCATGCAGGTATGAAGATGAGCCCCCAGAGCCTGAAATTGAGGTACCAACAAAGTTTTGGCCCTACATTTTGCTAATTAGTATTGCTTTATTTATATGTCAGAGCTCAATGCAAATGCATAGCTAGGACTCATGATGATTATATCTTATTTCCAGTGCATGATCAGCCACATTGCATGTTATGAAACACTACTTATACCATCTAGAGACCAAATAAAGTTAATTGGTTTTACTTGTATAATTGATTTAAAAAGGAAGGAGCTGAAGAAGAGCCCGAAAACAATAATGAGGACGCACCTGACGACGTGGTAGCTGAAGAAGAAAAGGAGGGGCAAGAGTCTAGTGCACGGATCCGCAAGACCACCAAATACATGACTAAGTATGAACGTGCCAGGATCCTTGGAACTCGTGCTCTCCAGATCAGGTATGTTATATATAAATTATTTTTACTCACAGCTTGTAACAAGCTTTTGGATGTTGTTATATAAAACTCATTTTGTTGTTTAATTCTGTTATATCAGCATGAATGCTCCTGTTATGGTTGAGCTAGAAGGCGAAACCGACCCATTGGAGGTAATGTTGTCTTTGTTGTAACTGTGGTTTTGATCAAGTTATTTAAGGGATAGAAAGAAAAGGATTCTTTGTGCAAGATGAGTATTTCACAACCTGGCTAGTTTTCCAATTACTTCTGTTTTGTGCTGCTGCTGTTGATTTTCAATTGAATTATCTCCTTGAAAAATCTTGTTTGCCTGACATACACAAATATGAAAATTTGAATGCTGGTTTCACACAATCACACTGACAGTCTAATTAAAATTCTTGGAATAAGAATTTTTGTATTCGATTAATTCCACAGGTCTCTAGTCTGTACCCCGTATCTTAATTTGGCTGTGCTACTATGATTTGTCCTGAAAACCTGTGAATTATAATTTTTATTAATGACCAAGTTGGATAACTCTGTTAGATATGAATTGATTTGTTGAAACTTAGAACTGTTTTTAGTGATAGCCTGTTTGCAAAACCTATGTAGTGACTAGTGACGCTGAATTTGTAGTTTTTTAAAGATTTTTTCACAAATTAATTCCATACATATGTAGAAAAATTGAAGATTGAACACTCAGGCATTTGATGACCTACATGTGTCTGGGGACGATAAAATGACAAATTGATTCGTAATATGTGAAATTTGAGTTTGCGATTAATATAGTTGCCCAGTTTGTACCAAAATGGACCCTCTGTGGTTGTGGAGGGACAATTCAAAGTTTGCCAACCAAATTAATACATGTATAGTTAAGCAACCTTAGTGAAATCAATTATTTTCTTTTTTGAATTTTTAAGCTGATTATTTATGTTAAATAGTTCCATTCTATGTATGAGCTTATTGCAACGTTCTTTAGTTTGACTTTCATTATCCAAATCTTTAACTAAAGTTTGGCAACTGTCTCATATTCCGCCATTTGGGCTTCTAGCTAGAAAGTTCTATATGTTAGCTGTCAGCTGCTAAATTATTGTTTGCTTTCTGCATTATAAATTATCCAATGCAATGCTGATTCAAAAAACACTTAAATTTTCTTAATTTATGCAGCATGGTATACCATACTTATGTCTCCTTTGTGTTTAAATATAGATTGCAATGAAGGAACTGAGGGAGCGAAAGATTCCCTTTACCATCCGTCGATACTTGCCTGATGGAAGGTAACAAAAAAAAAAAAGAACTTTTTTTTTATTCAATGACCGACCAAAGATGCGAGAATTAGATTATTTTCTCGATGGTTAGCCTCTTGTCGTTTTGAATTTTAGTTGAGTAATTCAGAAGGTAAATAATAAAAGGCCGCACTTTAAATATGCCCATTCATTTTTATAACTCCACAAATTAAGCTGTTTGGCATAGATATAATATTAGAGAGATACAGGAGCCTTATATTCACATTTATGCCGTCAAATGTTGTGGTTCTGGTATCATTCTGGTGCCTCCAACTGATGCAAAATCTAGAGTTATCATGGATGTTAAAGAGAAAAAATGATGTAACTTCATATTTACTATCTATTGACAGTTATGAAGATTGGGGGGTTGATGAGCTTATAGTAGAGGATTCATGGAAGAGACAAGTTGGCGGCGAATAAAAAAATCTATCTTTTAACCGGTGATTAAAAAAGTCATGGTTTAACTTATGTAGCTGTGGCTCCTTCAGCATATGTAAAAAAATAATATCATTGCCAGATTTCAAACTTGGTTTTCACTCAGATAATATTATTCTGGTTCGCTTCATGTTGGTACACTATGATTTAACTTTGTGGTGTTAATTGGTCTTTATCTTTTAATCATGTAAGTTTCTTCTCGGTATTCTTGACATCATTAAGATGAAAGCAGTTGAGATAAATGTCTTACATGTCATGTCTAATGCTATTTTTTACTGATGGTGTTTGTTAAGTGGAAGATGAAGGATTATAAGATTTGGATCCTTGGTTTGGATTTAAACCCCATGGATGTATCATGTTAACACCCTCCTACGAAAGACTGCATTGGTGCAGATTCAATCTGTCCGTGTTAGAGCAAACTAACCCTAGATTAAGAGTAACTATTTGTGCTTGTATGCTGAGAAAAAACAGCAGAAATAGACCTTCCAAAGCAAAGGGGAACAAGACCATCTGCTGTGTTACACTGTGCGTCTCGGAATTTGATGGATGATGAGATTTCCATCAAAAAACCCCATTATTCCTCGTACCATTCCTTGTGTTCTGCCCTTTTGCACATACATTGATCTATTCCCAAGTTTAGAACCAATTTACTACTGAACTATGTAAAAACATCCCTGTATGGAACACTTCTCTTGATTGCCACCATCAAAGGATTAAAGAGGTATTGTTATCTTATTTTATTTCTTCAATTTTTTTCCTGTAAATGCGCAAAATGTATATACATACCAAGTAACAACTGTTGTGGCAGCCAACTTTTACCACATGCGGCTAGTGTAGTGCAACATGTAACAGATTACTTCAGGAGAGCTACTCTTCCTTCTATAAGAGCAAAAGTCTATTATATATATACCCATGAATTATTGCTGTATTCAATGGGTGTTGGTGTGCTATTACCCAAATGATTTCCTTTGCATCTCTATTGTTACATAAGCTCATTTTTTGTATATGGCTTATTAATGGTTCGTTGACTGTAGGGATGTCACTATACCTTGCTGAACATGTCATCTGCAATGCTTCTATTGATCTGGATGAAGCTCATGAAAATATTTGCATATCAAAGTTAGGTGGTGAAGCATCATTGAAAGGTAGCCTGAAAAAGAGGAAGCGGGAACGTTCATCTTCATGATCAAATGGTGTTGAGGAAGAAAACTAACTCTGTTATTGCTCGGAAGAAATCAATGCCGCTTTCTGTCAAGCTAGCTGCGCTTAGAGCAATGGAAACTCTCTTATCAGTGGTAATTCCCCAAATTTTACCTCAAAATATTGTAGAAATTTATTGGGAAATTTCCAAGTGTTCTCTAGTAAAGTGACAAATATAATAAAATAATGTACCAGGTAAAATACGACCACAATTTTATTTTCATTAATAATTCATAAAGTAAAGAATGTGAAATTGTGAATTTTTTATGTTACGACACTAATACCAAGACATGAGTATTTAGGTGTTATTATGCCAGAATATATCATCTTATCCCAAAATTCTCCAAACATCTACTTAACCTTCTAATATATATTTTTTTTCTTTTTCCTTTTTATTTGTCAACAAAGTCCACACTACATAATTGTATCTTTTCTTTACATTCTGGTAGAGCGATTCTCTAAAAGCGAATCATGGAGGCTGGAAGCAGACCGCTATGTAATAAATCTGGAGACAAAATCACTTGACACATTTACTGGTAAAATAGAAAAATATTTATGCATAGGTGAATCACCTACATCCCAAGACCTATATCCCAAGAGGAGTATTGTCTTGTGGCATTAGAAACCCTATTATCTTCTCTTCTTTCCCCTTCGCATTTTAGAAGTCGAAAACAGACAGGGTAAAAAGTCGTATTATGATTTACTGGGGAATAATAGTTTGAAAGGTAAGGAATTGATGAACGATTCTGACTCCGAAACAAGTGATACAGTACCTCATATTGTGCTTGGTGAAACTGACACTTGAGTCTGATTAAATTGCTTTGTTCATTTATTTATTTCAAAACAAAATTTTGACTTGCTGGTTGATGCAGTCGTCTGGAGTGCTAACCCGTAAATGGAACTGACAGGCTAATTGACCATTATAAACATGAGATGAGATATCTTCTCCGAAAAGATTTAATGAAACAATTATTTGTGAAGGCTGTCTTGATTTATGCTACAATTTATCACAATTCAATCACACACAGTGAACTTGTGAGATCAATCCTACTAGAAGGGACGATCTTTTTGCCGCGCCTTTTACCCAACTGAACCACGCAACTCGGTGGCGTTACCAAAATCAAAGTGCGGAGATAGTGATGAGGAAAGGGATGGATTATAGAGGGAAGCGCATCTGCTGAAATTCGAGACCGGCAGCAGTATTTTGAAATATAAGTAATCCTGAAATATATGTGATTGAATTCAGTCGTCGAATTGTTCCGAGATGCATGCAAGAAAAAACCCGTTGTTTCGAGATGCGTTCGCAAAAAAAAAAATCAATGGTTGGATTTGCTGTTCATTGGTTTCCGAATTTCAGCTGATCCGAATCCATTATAGAGAGGGAGGAGAGGACATGTCCAGTTATAGTAAGAATGTAAATAGGTCAATTAATTTTTTAAATAATTAAAAGAGATAGAAGAAATAATGTTAAATATGTTAAATTTGTACGGAGATAGATATTGAACATTGTAGTGTTTGGATTAGAAAATTAACTATTTCAAAAGTTTAGATGAGTAAATCAGAAATTTTCCCTTTTAAATATTAGCACTCAAGAAGTATTATAACATGCATTCTCTATATATAAAGATTAAATTAAACAATAAATTTTTTGTAGAACCTCAAAAATAATAAAACAAAATATAGTATTGATGATATGTAATGGACCTTTTTTTATGTAACCCATTATTCTTTCATTTATTTTGGGTAAATATTAGGCTTGAAAACAGAACGAATTCGGAGCAGATAATGTTAATATCGAATTTGTATCTGTCTTTGAATACAGATAATGTTAATTCGGGGCGGATACAAATATAAAAATACGGATAATAAATAGATGTTAAAATTTAAAATTAAACCCGTCTTAAACAGATACATATAATCTACTAATATGAATTCAAATACATATACGAAACAAATAATTATCGAATAATTAAGTCATATAATTAATCTACTTAAATAATCTAATTATATAATATAATACGAGTATTATAATTAAAAGATATATATTTTTTTAGTAATGCAAAAAAAAAAACTCAAGCTGGAGTTGTGCCGTTTAATTTTGACTTTGGTCAGTCTACGTCCCAATCACATTTCCCTCTCTCTCTCTCTCTCACGTGATTTCTTTATTCGGTTCGGAGCTCAATTTAGTCTCACAGTTAAAATAAAAATATAAAGTAAGATCTTTTATATAGGAGTGAGGCTACGGTACTATGCATAGCACGGTTGGGTTCGTGCTACGGCTCAATATTTGAGTTTTCAAAATTTTAACGGTTGATCCGAACCGTTCAACAAGATTATAAAATTGATATGTACCTGCAAACCAAATTTTATATTTTTTCGAAATTTTTTTACTATTTTTTTAGATAGGTAGAAAATCACTTGATCTGAAAATTCTGGACCATCCAAAAACAGTGATTTTCTACCTATATAAAAAAATAGTAAAGAAAATTGAAAAAAATGTAAAATTTTGTTTGCAAGTATATATTCATTTTATAATCATGTTGAACGGTTTGGATCGACCGTTAGAATTTTGAAAACTCAAATATTGAGCCGTAGGACGACCCAACCCGTGCTATGCATAGTACCGTAGCCTCACTCTTTTATATAGTTCAACCTCCTTTTTAATTTGAAGTTCGGTGAATAACTGACAACTTATACGCTGATCGGAATGAGAACTTTTACGCTCAAACGAGAAATAGAAATGAAATTCTTTCTCTTCGCTTGATCGGAACGAAAGTATCAAAGGGAGATGACACGATTTGGTGGGATTTTAGAGGGCAAAATTCCTCCAACGAAATCACGGCAAAGTTGGTATTTGCGAGAAATAATTTCGCTGAGGTGAAGTTACATTGCTACCCTCGTCACTGTCTGCTTTTACACTGCTGCGATGTTGTTATGAGAAAAGCAATGAGTTTCAATTTTTGTTGTTCCTTCCCCCTCTTGTTCGAAGGATTTTTTTTACGATTCTTTGGTTTTGGGGAGAAGAAGAGAGTTTATTTGATGACATACTTTGTAAATTAAGTGAATCTTTAGAATTTTTTTAAACAGTTAAATATTGAATTCTTTTATGCAATGTAGATCTTTTGATCAACGAAATTCAATTTCAAATATATTCTAGTCATTTATTTTCTATTGAAATGAAATTTATTCTCATTAATATTTATTCCGATCAGACCCTTATTCCGCTTCGAAAAAGAAAGGCAAACGAAAAAAGAATTCGGGTTTTATTATAAGCTTTATTGATTTCTGTTCAAAAGAAAAGCGATTTGGTAGGGGTGAAAATGGTATAAAATATTCGATCTGTATTTGAAAAATTATATTAGATGTGGATATTCGAATATCCGTGTGGATATGGATACAAATATGGATATATACCACGAGGAGAGTTCCAATATCTCATGCCTTTCATACTTCATCATACCTCATGTTTTATATCTTCGTTTTCAAAGTCTAAATTGTCGATCCGAACCGCTCAACTTGATATCCATACTAAAATATGCTTGGAGACCAAATTTTATAATTTTTGGAAAATAATTACTATTTCTTTTAGATAGGTACAAAAACACAATTTCTGAACCGTTGAAAAGCAGTGATTTTCTACCTATTTAAAATAATAGTAAAATATTTCCACAAATTATAAATTTTGGTCTCCAAGCATAGTTTAGTATGGATATCATGTTGAGCGGTTCGAATCGACGATTTGGACTTTGAAAATGAAGATATAAAATATGAGTTATGATGAGATATGAAATGCATGAGTTATTGGCATAGTGACAAGATTGGTGTTTAATTCGTGAATAATTAAACGTTTTTTTGACGAGCGTGGCTCAGACGCTTACGGTGAAGCTGAAAGGTCTTCAGAGCGGGAACTCTTTTATCACTACGATAGGGATGGATAAAGCAATGCGACTAATGGACATGCAGAAAAATGCAAATAAGTTCAACGCTTCAAGTTTCCAAATTGAATATTGCCGTTGTTGAAAACAAGGAGTCTTTTCTAGTGAAATTCCTTCTTTATTATATTACCCTTCCGCCTTGGAGCTAGAGAGTACGCACGCTCCAACAAGCTAAATCTGCTCGGGTATCTTTTCAGGTTAAAAATAAAAGTCCTTGCTACCTATATATTTTTACTAAACCGAACTGCGAATAAAATGTAAAAAAACGTATAATATGTTTTATTTGCGAATAAAACACGTATAAAACGTAGTTGACGAATTATGCAAGATAAAAATGCGAAATATATTTTTTTCTTTTTTTTCAAAAAAAATTTTTAGGGCTTTTTTTGGTTTTTGTTTTTGTTTTTATGTTGTACCGAATCATTTCCGAATTATATCCGAATTATACCGAATTATAAAATTTTGACCCCGCCGAATCTTTTCCGAATCATTGAGTTTGTCACTATGGGTATTGGAACCCTCCTCATATACCACAAAGTTTAATATATATTATGAACAAATTATGTTATTCACCATTATAACTATAATTAGATAAATATTATGAATTTTAGTATTTTTAATAATATTATTATATTTTTTTTAATAAATATCCGATTCGATCCGTATCCGTATCCGTATTCATCTAATATCTTGTCCGTATTCATATTCAAAAATTTAAAAAGAGATATGAATATGTTTTACCACTATCCACTTCTTGTCCGTTCCATTTTCAACCCTGAAATATGAGTTATTTGAATAGAAAATGGGTCTCAAATTATATCCAAAAATTTTAGTTGCTACTATTGATTTCTACAAAAAGCTGATTTGAGCTATTATTTGGATTATGAAAACGGGTTCCAAATTCATCTAGTTACTACCTCAATATTTTAAAATTCTAATCT
>JAJGRW010000050.1:6205571-6230753 GCA_025461045.1 Carex parvula | reverse complement strand
CCGTATTGGACTGATACAGTCCGTAACAGAGAATAATTTTTCGTGACGGGCTTCGAATTTGTCAATTAATTCTTCCAGCATTTCCTCCTGTAGGTAAGATAGTACCTTGTGATTAGTACAATAGTTATGAATCAAATGAAATATTTTTTGATTTTTGAATTTTTATATGAAAAGAAAACAAAAGTGGCCTTGGGTTGCCTCCCAAGAGCGCTTGTTTAAAGTCATTAGCTGACTTTGTGTCGCATCAGTCATTTGGCTGATTCCGAAAGAATATGTCTCTTTATGCTCGTCATTTGTTCCTGCGATGTAGTGCTTCAACCTCTGGCCGTTCACCTTAAAATACCCGGTTTCTTGACTCCAGATTTGGATTGTTCCATAAGGGTAGCCGCAAGTGACCTTGTATGGCCCCGTCCATCTGGATCTCAATTTTCCGGGGAAGAGTTTTAATCTTGAATTGAAGAGAAGCACCATGTCGCCTTCTTTGAATTCCCTTTTTCTTATCTTTTTGTCATGGTAGAATTTCGCCCGTTCTTTATATATCTTTGCATTATCGTATGCGTGTAGTCTCAGTTCGTCTAGTGCATTCAGATCTAGTAGCCTCTTCTTGCCTGCATCTCTAAGGTCATAATTGAACGTTTTTATTGCCCAATATGCCTTGTGTTCTAACTCCACCGGCGGATGACAAGCCTTTCCGTAGATCAGTTTGTAGGGTGTCATTCCAATTGGAGTTTTGAACGAGGTTCTGTAGGCCCAAAGTGCTTCGTCTAGTTTGAGTGCCCAATTCTTTCTGGACCAAGACACCGTCTTTTGCAAGATGTTCTTGATTTCTCTATTTGAAATTTCTACTTGCCCACTGGTTTGTGGATGGTAAGGAGTTGCCACCTTGTGTGTGACGCCATATTTCTTCAGAAGATTATTGAATTGATTGTTGATGAAATGCGATCCTCCATCACTTATCACTACTCGAGGGATGCCAAACCTTGGAAATATGATCTTCTGGAACAGCCTCTTGACTATATTTGCATCTGCTGATGGCGCTGAAATTGCTTCCACCCATTTTGAGACATAGTCGACTGCTACGAGGATATACTTGTTGTTACCTCGGGAATGGCCCCATGAAATCAATTCCCCAAACATCGAAAATCTCCACTTCTAGGATTGAATTTTGAGGCATCTCATCGCGTTTGGATATGTTTCCCGTCCGTTGACATGCGTCACAGCGGGAGACATAATCCTGAACATCTCTGAAGATGTCGGGCCAATAAAAACCTGCTTGAAGGATTTTCAATGCTGTCTTTCGAAATGATGCATGGCCACCATACGGCGAGGAGTGACAGTCATGAATGATGCTTTTCGATTCTTCGTGTGTGACACATCTTCTGTGTATTCCGTCTACACAAAGGCGGAAGAGGTAAGGATCATCCCAGTAGTAATGTTTGGCACTTGTTAGAAATCTCTTCTTTTGCTGAAATGTCATGTTAGGCGGGATGGCTCCACATGCAATGTAGTTGGCCAGATCTGCATACCATGGCCGTCTGCATGTCTCTACAGAGTAGAGTTGTTCATCAGCAAAAGAATCATCGATCGGTTGATCATCACTGCTTGGTTGTCTCAGTCTTGACAGGTGGTCGGCTACCGAATTCTCTGTGCCCTTATTATTCCTAATTTCGATATCAAACTCTTGTAGGAGAAGTACCCATCGGATGAGTCTAGGTTTTGCGTCCTTCTTGTTGATGAGGTACTTGATTGCTGCATGATCTGTGTAAATGATGACTTTTGAACCTACAAGGTAAGATCGAAATTTGTTAATTGCAAATATTACTGCGAGTAGTTCTTTCTCAGTTGTTGTGTAATTGCATTGAGCTTCATTTAAAACTTTGCTCGCGTAATAGATTCCATAGGGTTTCTTATCCTTCCGTTGTCCCAGGACTGCTCCCACTGCGTAATCACTTGCATCGCACATGATTTCAAAAGGGTGGTCCCAGTCAGGCGGTTGGAGAATTGGGGCTGAAATCAAAGCATTCCTGAGTGTGTTGAATGCTTCGATACATTTCTCATCGAAGATGAACTCGGTATCCTTCATGGTCAAGTTTGAGAGTGGCTTTGCAATTTTTGAGAAGTCCTTGATAAATCTTCGATAAAAACCTGCATGACCAAGAAAACTGCGAATGTCACGAACACATGTTGGTTGAGTTAATTTTTCAATTACCTCGACTTTTGCTTTGTCAACTTCCATTCCTTTAGAGGAAATGGTATGCCAAGCACCACTCCTTCCTGTACCATAAAATGACATTTTTCCCAATTTAATACGAGGTTTACTTCTTCACATCTTTTAAGAACTTTAGACAAGTTCCTTAAACATGAGTCGAAGGTATCCCCATAAACTGAAAAGTCATCCATGAATACTTCCATTATTTCCTCGACATAATCCGAAAAGATAGACACCATGGCTCTTTGGAAGGTTGCGGGAGCGTTGCATAGCCCGAAGGGCATGCGACGGTAAGCGAAAGTTCCATAGGGGCATGTGAATGTGGTCTTTTCTTGATCTTGAGGATGAATTGGAATTTGGAAGAAGCCGGAGTATCCATCAAAGTAGCAGAAGTATAAGTGCTTTGCTAATCGCTCCAACAGTTGATCGATAAACGGGAGAGGGTAGTGGTCCTTTCTTGTTGCCACATTTAGCCGCCGATAGTCAATGCACATTTGCCATCCTGTAACAACTCTTGTTTGGAGCATTTCGTCGTTATCTCCTTTCACGACTGTGGTTCCTCCCTTCTTCGGAACGACCTGGACGGGACTCACCCAATTGCTATCAGAGATGGGGTAAATGATGCCTGCATCTAGCAGCTTCAGGACTTCTTTCTTGACCACTTCCTTCAAGTTTGGATTGAGTCTTCTTTGCTGTTCTCGTGAAGGTTTGTGATCTTCCTCTAGCAGAATTCAGTGCATGCAAATGGTAGGACTGAGGCCTTTGATGTCATCGATTGAGTAGCCAATTGCTTTCTTGTGTTTCCTGAGTGTATTGACGAGTTTGCTGATTTGGGTCTTGTCAAGCTGAGAGCCGACAATTACCGGGTAGGTTCGATTCGGGCCTAGAAATTCGTATTGTAGGTTGGGTGGAAGAGGTTTTAGCTCGAGTTGTGGAGGAGAGGTTGCCTTTTCCTTCTTCTTCTCTTCGCTACTACCCATATCGGAAAATACGGGTTGTAGGACTTTGGACACGGGAATTACTTCTTCTTCAGTGATAGTAGTGCATCTTGTGCAAGTTTCATTATAAACCTCGTCAGGTTTAGTGGCGACATCTTGTTCAGGTTGCACTTCATCATCTTCCCTTCCAAGAAGGCTATCCAAATCCTCAATACCCATGAACTCTCCAAATTCATCGAATGGGTACTCTTCCTCTTCAAATTCATCAGTGATGCCCAAGTTGAAAACACGATCAATGTCAGAAGGGTATTTTAAAGCTCTGTTTATGTCGTAAGTAACCTTGTCCTTTCCGACATTTAATGAAATTTTCCCATTCTTAACATCAATCATTGCTCCACATGTGGCGAGGAATGGCCTTCCAAGGATGATTGGAATGTGTTCGTCTTCTTCCATGTCTACTACAACAAAATCTCCAGGTATCCAAAGGTCTCCAACTTTGATCGGTACATCTAGCAATACTCCTTCAGGATATCGAATTGACCGATCAGCCAGTTGTAATGCCATTCGAGTTGGTGATAGATCTCCACAATTCAATTTATCAAATACCGCCTTCGGCATCAAACTCACACTTGCCCCCAAATCACATAAAGCTTTCTTGAAATCTGTTGTGCCAATTGTGCATGGTATCGAAAAGCTTCCCGGATCTTTCAACTTCGTCGGTAATTTACTTTGCACGAGCGCATTACATTCCAGATTGAGCAGAATTGTTGAGAATTCTTGGAGTCTACTGCGGTTTGAAAGAATCTCCTTCAGAAATTTAGCATACGAAGGTATGTTTGCAATTGCCTCAGTGAAGGGGATTGTGATTTGTAGTTGCTTGAGTGTCTCCATGAATCTCGCGAATTGTGGCTCCATCTTGTGTTTGGCCGGCCTTGGAGGGAATGGCAGAGGTGGCTTGTAGGGTGGTGGTGCAATATATTCAGGTTCGGGTTGTCGCTCGTCTCCACCTACGGTGTCATTCTGCTCCTCAATAAGGTCTGCCTGTGGTTCGAATACGGGCTGCTCCAGTGGTTGCGGCTCGTACTCTTCTGAATGCAATGGTTCTGCATGTATCTCATCGGAAGTTTGATCGAGCATGGGAGGTCCCTGATAAGCTGTACCGCTCCTTAGTGTTATGCTCTTGCAAGTCTCTCTTGGGTTTTCTTCCGGTTGGCCCGGAAATTTGCCTTTTCCACGTGCGATACTTGAGAGTTCTCTTGCCATCTTAGAGACATTGTCTTCTAAGTCTTTGTTGCGGTTTGTTAAGGATTCGATCTTTTGTGCGATTTCGGCGTTAGCCTTCTCTTGCTTCTCTAGGAATCTCTCCATTAATGATGTGATGTCTGGTTGCTGCGGTTGATTGTATTGCCTTGGTTGGTAGTTCGGTTGAGGATTGTTGTATCTTGACTGAAAATTGGATTGTGGTTGGTAGTTCTGTTGGGGTGCAGCAGGCCTTTGATTGTTTGCGTATGAGAGATTTGGATGGTTTCGGTTGTTCGGATGGTATGTGTTGTAAGCGGGCTGAGGTCGAAAGCTGTTGTCGATTGCGTTTGCTTGCTCCATTTCTTCCTCAGGTTCCGTCACATTCATACATTCGGTCATCTCATGTGCTCCTCCGCAATAGCCACATGCTGTTGCGGCATTGACTGCTGCTACCGTTCGCTGCTTGGTCTGCTTGTTGAGTGCCATTTGCAGAGCATCAATCTTTGCGCTCAGCATGGAGATATCATCTACTCGGTGCATGCCAGGTGTTGGCGCTGGCTTCTTTCGCTCAGGGATCCAGTAGTGTTGGTTGATTGCAATCTCTTCAATTAGGTTGTAAGCCTCGTCAGGTTCCTTGTTCATGATTGCTCCTCCTGCAGAAGCATCAATAGACAACCTATCGGTAGGGTTTAGACCATTATAAAAAGTTTGGACAATCAGCCATCTTTCTAGACCATGATGTGGACAACACCTTAACATATCCTTATACCTATCCCATGCCTCACACAATGTTTCACCATCCCTTTGTTCAAAATTAGTAATCGCATTTCAAAACCTTGAAGTTTTGGATGGTGGAAAATATTTTGCAATAAACACATTAAACAATTGGTCCCAAGTTTGAATGGAATTGGCCGGTAAGGAAAACAAGCATGCTCTTGCTTTATCTTTTAATGAAAATTGAAATAGCCTTAGCCTGATTGCTTCGTCGGTAACTCCGTTGATCTTTATCGTCTCGCATATCCCTAGGAAAATTGACAAATGAAGATGTGGATCTTCATGTGGCAATCCTCCAAATTGCTGTTGCGAAACCATATTTATGAGAGCAGGTTTGATCTCAAAATTACGGTTTGTAACAGTTGGCGGGTTTATGCTAGAATTAGGATCATTCGCGTGCGGTACGCAATAGTCCCTTAGAAGTCTGGGTCTTGCTGCATCGTGAACTCCATTGTTAATCGGTGGGATATCCATGTTGATCGAATCTGGGTCTTCTTCGCCTTCAGAATTACTGGATGAAGAACTATGATTGGTTCTTATCGGTGATGTGGAAGCGAATTGTCTCCTCCTACTAGCAATCCTCTCGGATCTTCGTACGGATGATTCGGCCAGCGTGCAGTATCCTAACAAAGAAAAGAAAATCTGAAATTTAAACTAAAAAAACCGAAAATTAAAAAGAAAATAAAATAAAAACGAAATTAAAAATAAAAGAAAAATGAAAATAAAGAAAATAAAAAGAAATCTAGGCGTTTCTAATTAATTGGATTCAATGGTCAAAGCAAGGGCGTCTTTCGAGGCCTTGCACAATGAACCGTTATTCCCCGGCAACGGCGCCAAAAAGCTTGATCACTCAAAAGAGAGCAATGTTTCTTTTAATATTTATAAACTCGTAAATGCTATCGGTTCGGACTACAAGCGCACAATCCTTATTGAGTAGTATATGCGAGGTCAATCCACAGGGAATATTAGTTCAATGCTTTGAGCGATCGAATCACAACCTTTCGAAAGGCTAGACGAAATCTGAAATTTGAGAGTTGTTTGTTGATCAATGTAAATTAGGAAACAATTAAAAGTAATTAAAGTAAAGATAGAGATGAGAATTCCTAGGGTTTTGGCACACCATTGTCACTCAATCCGCCTTGACAATATATTCCTGTTGCGTCTGATTTCCTGTTGTTGTTTTATGAAAGATAACTACAAAGGTCACTGCGATTTATGTTACGCCAGAATGACAGATCTTTCATCGAGACTCTACTCAGGACAATGCGATTTACCTTACGCAACTATCGGGTCTCTTATCTCCCAAATTACTACACAGATCACTGCGATTTACCTTACGCAAATGATGGAATTTGGTCATGCGTTTTGTTGTTCTGGTTTATGGTTTCCCCGCGAAGGTTTTCTTCACATAAACCTAATAGATCTCAACGAGGCTAACTCATCCAAATAGTTTAAAGAGTTATTAAAGCACTGTCACTACCCTAATGAACTCAAACTAGATCATTGAAATTAGATGAAGAGATAATAAATCACAAAAGCATATTCGATACACAACAAGAAACCATAATCAACAGAAATATATATATCAAAACATCAAGAGTAACAAGGTTTACTGCCTAGCCCTAAGAAAAGGAACTTAGCCGCGGAACGGCATGGTTACAATCACTCCTCTCTTCTCTCTTTAATCAAATCTAACCCTAAGTACAAAGATGCCAATTCTATCTGCCCAGGGGCCTTATATAGGAGTGTAGGGACGTGTAGAGGTTGATTGGAGGCTAAGAAATCAATCTGGAAACAGCTGTCGGCAGTTATTTCCCAAGAGACGCCTTCGGATACGGACCGTATCAGGTAATACGGTCCGTAATGAGACCTTGGCGGTTATGGTTGTAACTTCCTGCGCCATCTTCTGAGTCTGTGCTATGTCTGGTCCGTATTAACCAATACGGACCGTAACCAAGACTTGGTTGAAGGCATCGCTGATCCGATTGACCTGATTCTAGCTCCTTTTGATATGAAATAGTCCCAAAACCTGTTTTCTGCAATAAAACATAAAGAAGGGTGACAGTAGCCTTTTTCTCTAAATAATTAAACATAAGTGTGAGAAAATATGCAAAACCTAAGCCAAAATCCTACGTAAATCATCATCATTTTGACTCTGATCAAAACCCCTAAGAATATACATCTAAACAGCACATCCATCGTGTAAGAGCAAGTGTATGAGAGACAAGGAGAAGCGTACCTTGATTGCGAGACATGACTGAAGATGATGATCAAGCCAGCTTCGGCGTCAGACTAAACTCTGAATAGTGACAAGAAAGCATAGAAATATGTTAGCTCAGAGTTTAGAATAAATTGAAGGGAGGATCCGAAATGACTTTAAACTAAAGCACAGCCCGAAAAGACTCTAAACTACAGCCAAGACTAAGTCCCAACCGGGCGCAGTCCGAAAAGACCTTAAACTAAAACCAAAACCAAGTCCCAACCTGACATGACCTGGAAGACCCCAAGATACAGCCAAAACCAACCCTGGTTAGCCAAAGACCCCACCGAGAAGCACACGAAAAAAAAAAAACTGGATCAAAATCCAAGATTATGCCTACAACCAGAAGGCCATTTTATCTAAACCCTCAATGTTGCAAGTTACCCGCATGGTTCCCGTACTAGATCAGCGATAAAGTTTCCCTGTCTGTAATCCCTCCTCGGTTAGACAGGTTTTCCCCGTGAGTGTGTTTGCAGAGTATGGTCGTTGCCCGGGTCCCCTAATATAAAGACAAGGGATTAAGTACTCAGGCAAGCTCTGAAGGATGCACACTCAGCCCTCACCCAACCATGGAAGTATTAGCAAGATGAGATAAAGATAACATACCTTTTCGAAGTAGATGTGATTGAAGAAGATGATCAGACCCGCTTTCGAGCCCAATGCCCAATATGAAGCCCAGACACCTGAGATTCAAACAAGAAAAGCCATTCAGGAAGGGGTTCCATAAAGTTAAAGAGAACACTGGGGGCACCTGGCTAAGCTGTTCAATCCTAAGGTCTTCACACCTCACCCAGGTGGGGGGCATTTGTTTGACCCTAAAAAGTCAAGGATTTAATTATCCAAGATGAGGGTGTCATCCAATTGCAAAAATTAGTCAATTAAAGATCAATCATGCTTTAATTTGACACAACACCACAAAACAGGAAATGAGAATCATTAAATCAAATTCATGATTAAATCTTACTCAAATAATCATGAATTTTGATATATGGCACATTTTCTAACTCAAACTGGTTAAGGAAATGTCAAATTTGCAAAACAGGGAGCTCTGATCAGTGCCACGTGGCACAGCGTACCCCCTAGCAATTACTCTAAACACCCTGGGTGCAATATGGGTACCCAAACCAACCCTGACAAGCCGGGACCCACCCATCAGCCACTGAAAGGGATTTTCGCTGGAATCCAAAGATGGCTGAACCTGGCTTACTAAAACTGAGTTTATAAACCAAGTTGGCAGCCAAACGTCGCACGGTGCACCAGATGTAACTGAAACCCGAAACTCAATTGAAATTCAGCGCTCTAGCGCCTTGACCCCTTCGTTTTTTATGAGCATGGTTCACACTAAACCAATACAAGTTACAACATGGTTCATAGAAGAACAGGTGCGCCCAAGTTCAGAAAATGAGAAACTAAACAAACGCTCACCCTTGGCAAGGCTGACAAGCGGCCCCCTGTGTTAGACCTTTCTCTCCTCCTTCCTTCTTGGTTTGCTAGCGACAAGAGACCGGTAAGGGAGTTAGGATCTAGGCAAGCTTTAAATAAAAGCTAAAACTAGAAGAGAAAATGCATTCTTTGTCTAGTTACGATGCTCCTTGCCCAATTGATTGGAAAAAAATGAAGTCAATTTAGAAAGGAAGAGAGGACCCGAGTATAATCGGGTTTGAGCTAAAAATTGGATTTAACCAAGAGCAATGTTGCTTCTTTAAATCCCTGAATGGTATCGTCAGGATCACATGTGATCACTGCAAGCCCCAAATTGGTGTATATTAATTAGAGATGCTAGAAATAGAAACTGGCACCTAATCGTCACCAGAAAGAAATACTCATGTGCTCAAAGTTGGAAGGCGACAGGGAAATGGATATAGTGCTTCGCAGGGCATATTAAAATCATGTTGTGTATGCTTTGTGTCATCCACTCATTGGCCCAGGGGTTCTAAATGACTCTATGCCGAGTTGAAGATTAAAATCAGCATTGGAGCATTACAATTCGGTCTACTGACACCCCTGCACCATTCTTAACTCTATGCACAGCTGTATTAGCTACAGGCAAAACTCCAAAATAGAAGAATCAGGGCCTTAACTGTGCATGATATGCATGACCCAATTTTTGGCTAAATCCAAGCCATTAAATCAAGCAAAATAAAGAAATCAAAGGGGCACGGATGCTTGGCATCTCGGATTGCCAACATGGCTTGTAACTATTAGCCTATACCTCTGCAAAGGAATTCGATGCCTTAAAGAGAAATCTGGAGCATTGGGTAAAAGATGATTAAAATGGAAGGCAAAGATAGTGCCAACTCAGCCTAGCCAAAACCCTAAAATGGAAGGAAGATACCAGGCCTGTGCTTGGACTGAGGTTTTTCAGGATGGATCGTGGGTTTCAGATAATGGATCGCGGGTTTGAGCACCCAATTTTGGCTTTCAATGACACATCATTTCTGAAAGCCAATGAGGGTTTGTTTGGAAGGGCAGCAGAGTGTGATAATGAATTGTCGGAGGAACAAACATGACTCAAAAGAGCAAATAAAGAGCGCAATTGACGGGTTTCACATACTTTGTAACAAAGAGGATCAATGTGTTCACTGTTTTTGTGCTACTCACATAGCGGAGAACATAAATAAGAACGGTTGCAGTGAGGCGGCAATCAAGTTTTTTAGGATATGTGTGGCTAAGAGGAAGATAAGGAGATATGAGCAAAGAATGCAAGCAATGGGGATGTATGTGATCGTGCTCTCAATTGGCTGGACGGTGTGGGTAAGTATTTGGATAAAGATGAGAACGAGTGTCCAAAACCATAGAAGATATTCCCAGCGCTGGACGGTGGTTATTGTTGGAGAATTATGACTACAAACGGTTCAGAATCGCTAAATCATGTTTTCAGGTCATCTTGTAAGTTATCGATGGCAGCAATAATTGAAGACACATTTTACAAATGTCTCACATGGTTTGCGCAAAGGAGGGCTAAAACAGAATTTGAAGCTAGACAAGGTCAACAGTTCTCGTGTCGTATGCATAAGGTATTTTTATTTTTAATTTTTTCTTCATCTATTTTTATTAACTTCATTTAAAAAAAATCACTTCTTCATTTTTTTAATTGTTCGTAGCTTATTAACAAACAGTTCGAGAGGTCCAATACTATGAAGACGCTTGGGGGTTTGGCAACTACAACGAGTTCGAGGTAACCTCCACACAAGAGAGAGTTCACGCTTTCCTGCCTGACGATTCTGGCCGGTTTACCAAGGCCAATTTCAAATACACGGTGATCATCAGGGATGATAACACGGTGGAATGTGAATGTTTTGATGCTTAGATAGCAAGGAATAAAACAAAAATTTATTCGACTCAAAACAAACGATCTAGTTATTGTAAGTGTAAGAAACAATCTTAATTAGCCTAATGAAGAAGGGAATAACATAATACCTTGGATTTGATCTCCAAATCAAATCAAGAAGAGTTGTCTTGCTTAGCAACTTCTTATTCCCTTTCTCTTTCAACGGTGGTTGTGCTTTAGCCCTTAAAATGACGAGCCTCCTTAGGTATCCACCGAAAGATTAAAGAAATACTTGTATCTCTAAGGCTAGTAAGAGATTAACAAGTAGAACCTTAATCCTAGTTTAACCCTCTTATTATTTTCTGAAAACTTCTTAGAGGATTTCTAGATCTCAACACATGAGAGAAAAATGGGAGAGAGGAGAAAAGAGCAAATTTCGGCCAAGATATCTTTTCACAGAATTATTCTGACCTTTCAGTACTAAAACTCTTATATCTTTTTCTAGGTAACTCCAAATGACTTGAAATCTTCACCGTTGGATTCTAGACTCCAAGGGCTACAGATTACATAGGTCATACGTCCAGAATGATTAGGTTTTACCCTTTCAAATTCCAGTTCAAAGTTACCTAAAAAATCTGTCCAGAAATTTCTTTCCTCTTTAATGAGATTGATTAGATTTAATGACATATTTAAATATCCCTTAAATCATGCCATCACTAATCAATTCTCTCCAGCATACATTTGGGCTTTGGGCTTAAAAAATACTAATCATATTAATATTTAATTAAGTCCTTAATTAAGTCCATAATCCTCTGCAAAGGAATTCGATGCCTTAAAGAGAAATCTGGAGCATTGGGTAAAAGATGATTAAAATGGAAGGCAAAGATAGTGCCAACTCAGCCAAGCAAGTGTGAGTTTAATGCCTAAGGTAGTATTTGATAAATTGGAATGTGGAGACCTATCACCAACACGGATCTCATTGCAACTAGCTGACCGATCAATTCGATATCTTGAAGGAATGTTGCTTGATATCCCAATCAAAGTTGGTAAACTCTGGATACCAGCAGATTTTGTGGTAGTTGATATAGAAGAAGATGAGCAGATTCCGATCATCCTTGGAAGGCCATTCCTCGCCACATGTGGGGCAATGATTGATGTTAGGAATGGGAAGATCTCACTCAATGTTGGCGAAAACAAGATGATCTTCAATATGAATGAGGCCAAAGTCCCACCTGACATAAATCTTGTCAACAATTTGGAAACAGTGGACGAGTATAGCAATGATGAATTGCGACTGGACGAACCAAAAGGCATCAGAGAAATGATATACAAAGCAGAAATGGAGAGATTGTTCGTCATAGAAGATAACGGTCAGACCCATCCAACCTCCGTGACAACGCAAACCGATGATCTGAACAAGAGCCCTAATATCGCAAATAACAGAAATTATTCTCTCTTAGCCCTTGCATTAATCAAAAACCTCCACGAAGAACTTGATGCAATTTCTCAAAGACTGGATGAGGTCAAATCAGTACTCGGTTTGGGTCAGCATTCGACTCCGGACCTCAAACACCAACTGACTTCTTCAAGGAGGGCAATGACAACAAAACCATAGAAGACACTGATGGCAAACCACCCGACAAGCAACCCGTTTGCATTGACAGGAGGATATATGGAAGAAACTGATGCGACACCGAGTCAAGCTAATGACTTTAAACAAGCGCTTCTTGGGAGGCAACCCAAGGCCACTTTTATATGTTCTTAATAGGGGAATGAATCACATCCACTCATTTTTCATGACCAGGCGAACATGCTGGAGGAAGGGCTCGGTTAAAAACATTGGAAAAGTCAAGAAAGTATTCTTTGTTACTGACCATATTAGCCAATACGGATTACAACAGTGAATACGGAGGACGGAGTTAAAAGAAAAAAAGAAGACAGTAGCGAATACGGCCCGTATCAGCCAATGCGGACCGTATTCAAAGGAAGAGTTGAAGAAACAGTTATTAGGATAAAAAACTTCAGATTGGATACGGACCGTATCAGCCAATACTGTCTATAACCAAAGCCGATCTGAGAAATGAAAACCCATTAACGAAGAGGCGTGAAGTTGGGTAACCGTTCAAAATAGATGTTTTTCTATTTGTGAACCCTCTCTCTCTCTCTCCCGTTTCTCTCCCCCTCTTCTCTTCCTCCTCTACTTCTCTTCCTCCTTCCTCTCCTCCCTCTCCTCTTTCTTGCAAAAACCCGAGCCAACCTCGCATTACACCGCCAGCCACCAAGGAAGACCACCTCCGCTCACACCGATCCTTAATACGGGCCGTATCCGACCCGTATCCGCCATTGATCTTCACCATTTCGGTTCTTCCCCCTTTTCCCTCTTAATTTTTTATTTAAATTTAAATTTCCTAATTTAGTCTTTTATTCTTCTTTGCATTTTCTCTTCTAGATTTAGTTTAATACCAAAAATCACGAAAATACAAAAAAAAAATTAGGTTTTCCAGTTTTTACCAGATCAGTACCAATCCGATACGGTCCGTATCTGTCAATACGGTCCGTATTAAGTCCTGTACTTGGCCAATTTTCACCAGCACCCGGGTCTGTATCCAGTCCGTATCAACCTAATACGGTCCGTAACAGAGGCTGGTAGATACCACAAATGGCCCCGAAAACACATGGTCTCCTTAAGGCTTTGACAGGTAGAGGCAAGAAGAAGAGGGGAGAGTCTTCTTCACAAATCCACCACCTGAATCACCCAAACAGCGAAGCCCTGAACGAGAAGAATTGCCCGACTCCCCTGCACAAGACGAGCATCAACCAATAGAGGGGCAAGAATATGACCCCATAGCCATTAAATTTTCAAAGAGGGCACACGCCAATGTCTTCGAAAAATTGGAAGATAACAAAATCATCAACCACAAGGCCATTCATATCGAAACCCTCGAAGAGCTCAGCCTTCTCGCCCAATTCGAAACCCTAGCCAAAAGGGTTCACATCTGGGACTTTCTCAACAAGTTGGTTGATGTCCCGGTCTATAACGACCTCACCCGCGAGTTTATTGCCACCTTCTCCTCCGAAAATGATGAAATTAAATTTCAATTGATGAACAAAGAATATGAGGTGTCAATGCGTGACTTCTGCGACATCTTTGGCTTGAAAGATGTAGGCATACAATGACTAGAGGGAATTCTGGACACTGATCACCAATGACCGCAACTGCGATGCCAGAGCTGCAAGCCACATTGTCCATATAGTGCTTCGATACATGCAGGCAGCTCTCAGTAACTCTCTATTTGCCCGAGGTGAGACCTGCGTGAAAGTCACCTTCCCCGAGCTTTACATTCTCAAGTGTATGCTCATTACACCAGAAGAGCCTCCACACATCGGCCACTTCCTCTGCAACCACATACACTCTATTGGCCAAAACAAAAGAAGAAGAGGAAACATCTCCATCAGTGACATCGCCACAATCCTCGCTCGCCAACTCACTATTGAGGTAGATTTCCTGAAAGAGGGCACCGGCATGAAATTCTTAAATATTGAGTGCCTCAAAGCGATGAGAATGATCAGTGGCAGACCTCCTGAGCCATATTTATACAACATTAAAAGAAGGAGGGTCCAAATGCCTTGCAAACCACTACCTCTCAAAAACCAGCAAAGGTGGAAGCAAGTGGCCCATCTCAGCAGACATGCCACTCAGGAAGAAGATGATGAGGTTGACTTCGAGGCCCTAGAGGCCGAAGCTGAAGAAGAGGAGAGAGCCCAAACTACAGCAGCTGCCGCACATATGCAATAAATGGCGGCAAATGAAAGGGCTCGGCAAGAAGCGCTCGCGGCAGAAGCAGGGCGACAAGGGGTGGGACCATCTGATGCCCCTCAGAGTGGAAACAACCGAGTTCTCCAAGCCGTCCAGAGGGTCAACACGAACATGGAGAGGTTCTCCATTGACACCAGGACCACTTATGCCCGGCTTGACTAGCAGTGTGACGCGACACGTCACTCTGTAGGCCAGGTTCGTCAGGGCATGGACGAGTTGCGAGGGTATGCTGCCAACAACAGGCGGGAAGCACAACAGGCCCGCTACATGTCACAGCAGTACTACCAGCATGCTGATCAGAGTCAAAATAATGATGATTTACGTAGGGTTTTGGCTTAGGTTTTGCATATTTTCTCACACTTATGTTTAATTAATTAGAGAAAAAGGCTACTGTCACCCTTCTTTATGTTTTATTGCAGAAAACAGGTTTTGGGACTATTTTACACCAAATGGAGCTAGAATCGGGTCAATCGGATCAGCGACGCTTATCGACTAAGTCTCTGTTACGGTCCGTATTGCCTGATACGGACCAGGCCTAGCATAAACCAGAAGATAGCGCTGGAAGCATTAAACCCTAACCGTCAAGGTCCTAATACGGACTGTATCAACTGATACGGTCCGTATCTGAAGGCGTCTCTTGGGGAATAACTGCCGACAGCTGTTTCCAGATCAGTTTCTTAGCCCCTACTCAACCTCCAGACGTCCCTTCACTCCTATATAAGGCCCCTGGGCAGAAGGAATTGTTATCTTTGTAATTAGGGTTAGATTTGATTAAAGAGAGAAGAGAAGAGTGTTTGTAACAATGCCGTTCCGCGGCTAAGTTCCTTTTCTTAGGGCTAGACAGTAAACCTTGTTACTCTTGATGTTTTGATATATATATTTCTGTTGATTATGGTTTCTTGTTGTTGTATCAAAATGCTTTTGTGATTTACTATCTCTTCATCTAACTTCAATGATCTAGTTTGAGTCCGTTAGGGTAGTGACAGTACTTTAATGGCAAGAGAAACTATTTGTATGAATTAGCCTCGTTGAGATCTATTAGGTTTATGTGAAGAAAACCTTAGCGGGGAAACCATAAACCAGACCAACAAAACGCGTACCAAATTCCATCACTTGCGTAAGGAAAATCGCAGTGATCTGTGTAGTAATTTGGGGTTTTTAGAGATCAGTCATTTGCATAAGAAAACTCGCAGTGTCCTATGTAGAATCTCGATGAAAGATCTGTCATTCTTGCGTAACATAAATCGCAGTGACCTATGTAGTGTCTTTCATAAAACAACAACAGGAAATCAGACGCAATAGGAATATATTGTCAAGACGGATTGAGTGGCAATTGTGTGCCGAAACCCTAGGAATTCTCATCTCTATCTTTATTTTAATTACTTTTAATTGCTTCCTAATTTACATTGATCACA
This sequence comes from Carex parvula, assembly GCA_025461045.1. NCBI lineage: Eukaryota > Viridiplantae > Streptophyta > Magnoliopsida > Poales > Cyperaceae > Carex > Carex parvula. The sequence continues at coordinate 6,214,827 of JAJGRW010000050.1, read as the reverse complement.
ACAACATCTCTCAATTTTCAGATTTCGTCTAGCCTTTCGAAAGATTGCGATTTGATCGCTCAAAGCATTGAACCAATATTCCTTGTGGATCGACCTCGTATATACTACTCGATAGGAATGTGCACTTGCAGTCCGAACCGATAGCATTTCCGAGTTTATAAATATTAAAAGAAACATTGCTCTCTTTTGAGTGATCACATGCCCTCACCACCGGTTTGCCATACCAGCCACCACCTTATGGACTCTTCGACCCATCATTCTACGAGGAGATCCATCGCCCACCACCACCTCCACCACCTCAGGATTGAGGTGCAGTGAGTTGTATCTTTCCCCGGTCTTTTTACCTTTATTACTTCCTTTATTTATATCTCTCGAGTATTGGGGACAATGCTCAATTTTCGAGGGGTAGGAGGTAAATTGACCATGTATCTTTAAAAAATTTCGCATTTTAAAATTCTTAGGTGCTAGTAGTTTTACTCAATTTTTGACTAGGGTTGGAGGCTTTACTGAAAATCCTAAAATAATTAGATTGAGCTTTTTAGCTAGCTTGCATTTTTATTTCTTTCCTTAGGAATAGATTAATCAAATAGGAATTGTTTTAAATTGAGATAGGCTAGGGTTTAGACAATTAATTGCTAACCATGAGTGTTGACCAAAATCACAAACCCTAGAATTTTTATTTATTGAGTAATTTATTTTTGCAAAGTCTTTTAAGTTTGATAGTGTTTTAAAATACCCATTTATTATGGATAGATCCCAAGCAAAAATATGCAATAATTTCTTGTATGAATGAATACTTGAAATTGTGTGTAATCATGGTGCTTGTGACACATAAATATTTTTATATTTCAGAAAAATACAAAAAAACAAAAAAAAAATCTGAAATGAGAAAAATAAAAAAAATAGAAAAATTCAGAAAAAGAAAAAAATAGAATAAAAGATGGAGGATAAAAAGAGTACAGGTGCCTACGCAAGACTGGCTACCAATAGGCTCGATCAAACCTCCCAAATTTTTTTTGTACATATTCAATTTTTCAAAAAATAGTCACAAGTACCAACACACTTAGTTGTCATACTTTGCTCCAATCAATTGGGAAGGAAAATCAAAATTTATATCATTAGAATTCCTATTGATTGGAAGGGATCCGTTTATAATCGGAAGGGAAATTAATATTCTCAATTTTAAGGATGTTCGTGAAGTAAATTGCTCGGTAATAATTTTTCTAGGGTATGCATAATGAGGTCAATCATGGGGTGAATAAATTGTTCATAAGAGAGGTCATGAATATTTTAGAGTTCTAGATTTTTATTGTCATGCCAATTGTACCAAACCCAAGTTCTAATTTAATTTTTAGCAAGTCCTTGAGATTGTATGGTTTAACCTAGACCGGACCTTTGACCAGCTGGGATGCATTGCTTGAGGACAAGCAACAATTCAAGTTGGGAGGCGTGATCAGAGTCAAAATAATGATGATTTACGTATGGTTTTGGCTTAAGTTTTGCATATTTTCTCACACTTATGTTTAATTTATTAGAGAAAAAGGCCACTGTCACCCTTCTTTATGTTTTATTACAGAAAACATATTTTGGGACTATTTTACACCAAAAGGAGCAAGAATCAGGTCAATCGGATCAGCGACGCTTATCGACAAAGTCTCTATTACGGTCTGTATTGCCTAATGCGGACCAAGCCTAGCATAGACCAGGAGATAGCGTGAGAAGCACTAAAGCCCTCAGCGACAAGGTCCTAATACGGACCGTATCACCTGATACGGTCTGTAATCGAAGGCACCTCTTGGGAATTAACTGCCGACAGCGGTATCCAGATCAGTTTCTTAGCCCCTACTCAACCTCCAGACGTCCCTCCACTCCTATATAAGGGCCCTGGGCAAAATAATAACTTATCTTTGTAATTAGGGTAATATTTGATTAAAGAGAGAACAGAGGAGTGCTTGTAACAATGCCGTTCCGCGGCTAAGTTCCTTTTCTTAGGGCTAGATAGTAAATCTTGTTACTCTTGATGTTTTGATATATATATTTTCTGTTGATTATGATTTCTTGTTGTTGAATCGAAATACTTTTGTGATTTATTATCTCTTCATCTAATTTCAATGATCTAGTTTATTCCATTAGGGTAGTGACAGTGCTTTAATGGTAAGAGAAACTATTTGTATAAATTAGCCTCGTTGAGATCTATTAGGTTTATGTGAAGAAAACCTTAGCGGGGAAACCATAAACCAGAATAACAAAACGCGAACCAAATTTCATCACTTGCGTAATGAAACTCGCAGTGATCTGTGTAGTAATTTGGAGTATTTAAGAGATCAGTCATTTGCGTAAGAAAACTCGCAGTGTCCTATGTAGAATCTCAATGAAAGATCTATCATTCTTGCGTAACATAAATCGCAGTGACCTATGTGGTGTCTTTCATAAAACAACAACAGGAAATCAGACGCAATAGGAATATATTATCAAGGCGGATTGAGTGGCAATGGTGTGCCGAAATTCTAGGAATGCTCATCTCTATCTTTGTTTTAATTATTTTTAATTGCTCCCTAATTTACATTGATCACAACAACATCTCTAAATTTTCAGATTTTGTCTAGCCTTTCGAAAGATTGTGATTCGATCGCTCAAAACTTTGAACCAATATTTCCTGTGGATCGACCTCGAATATACTACTCGATAGGATTGTGCGCTTGCAGTCCGAACCGATAGCATTTCCGAGTTTATAAATATTAAAAGAAACATCACTCTCTTTTGAGCGATCATTTAACGGGAAGTAGGGAATGTAAAAGAGTACCGGGTTAGTATGGGAAGGATTATAAAATGAGAGCATGCTGATATGATGCAATTTATGGTTATTATTTGCATGGGTATATCCATGCAAATATTAGCACATGGAAATAATTAGGTTTGCTGCCCTTGGAAATAAGCAGGTGGGCCCCACGTTCCCTTGCCTTGGAAATACTGGGGTGGGTCCCACGTACTCTGCCCTTGGAAATGCTCTGGAGGGTCCCACAGACACTGCCGTTGGAAATAAATAGGTGGGCCCCGTTGGAAATATAAATAGGAGGGTCCCACAGACACTGCGTTGGAAATACTCAGGTGGGGACCACTTTCGCGTCGATGGAAATACTTAGGTGGGTCCCACGTTCTCTGCCATTGGAAATACTCCAGATAGTGTCCGAGTGTGGAAGTATTTCCGTGCGCCCTTTTTCCAACTGTAAGCGCATGGAAATACTCAGAAATGAGTATTTCCAACAGCGTCGACGGAAATAAGGGCTATTTCCATCGAGGATTGTTGCGACGGTAGTATTTCCGACGGTAGCGCACGGAAATGAAGATTTTAAGGCTTCTTCCAACGGTATGTCCATGGAAAAGGCGAATTTCTGCCATTAGAAAAAGCGGAAATTCTAGTAGTGTATCAAAAGTATTTGAGCAGTAAAACTGGACATCTCCATTTTGACTCGACCTGATCTAGTGTATCACATTGTGATCTTCAAAAATATGAAGAAGAGCAATCGTTAGCAAATAACCATATTTTATCTAGTAAATGTATGATTGCAGAAAGTAAATTAATGGTGACGAGTGTTGATGTTGTACATGTGAATTAACATTTTAACAGAATACGACGTATTTTTTAAAACAAACTTTGAATGCTACTGCCATTAAAAAAAGGAAAAACTTTTAATGGTAGTTTGTCGTTTGTACTATATTTTGAAAATTTCCGAATTTAATGTCACAAAATTAAATTTTTATTTTTAATGCTATAGATTAAAAAAGGGTACCAACTTCCAACGATAGCTGAAAAAAGAGAAGGCACAACATAGCCAGAGGATTTTGTTGAAAATGATAAGATCAAAATTCATCTCAATTATTCGTTTTACTAATCTGGTATAAATTCGCCTTGTTTTATTCTGAAAATGAAGAATAAAATATTTTAATGGAAAACAACCTGACAACATATATAAAGCGCAAGAAGATATTGAAACATTCACAATAACGATTTCTAAAATTTTCATTTATTTCTTAACTGTTTTTTTTTTTTTTTTTGAAATAAAGGTTTTCAAATGAAAGGTTCCCAAATGGGTTACAGTCATGGTTTGGAAAATCGGCCAATTCCGAGTCAAATCGGCTGAGTCAACTCGGACTCGATCGTGTCCGACCCGATTTTCATTTGAGTCTAGCGCCCGTGCGAGTTTTCAGCAAAACTCGGATGAACAGTGCTTGACTCGGCCGAGTTAGCCGATTTTTAGACCGAGTCAGGCCGAGTTTCACCCGAGTTAGACCGAGTTTCACCCGATTATGCACTTTTTTGCATCAATTTGGGTTTACTTAGGAAGAGTCATGAATTTGGGAAGAAAAAGAAGGGTAGTCGATTTGGGAAGAAAATGATCGCAGTGATCTATAAAGGAAGAAAGACAAATAGATGTATATTTTTAAATGAACATAGTGTACTGGTTTGTCGTGTATCGAAATAGAAAAACCATTTGGTCTATCATGAACCAGGAGCAACCGGAATCCATTGTGTATAGAAATAGAAACATTGCCATTCGATGTTTTTTTTTTCTAATTTGTTGCCTCTTATTTCTTTTCCTCTCCATTTCATTTTTTATGGATACCTCCGTTTTTATTTTATGATTTGTATTTCTTAATTTGTTTTCATTTTTTTGTAATTTTTTTCTTTTTTTCTTTTTTTTTTAAGACTAGGAAATAATTTTTATTTTTCATCACCTTCATTTTTTAACAAATTAATGTTTTATCAATTTTTTTCTACTATTTTAGTACAAAATAAATTTCTGGCAAAAAAAATCCGAGTTTCCGATCTGAGTCGGCCGATTCTGACCGATTCATCCGATTCCGATTCCACGATCAAGTATCCGATTCCGATTCCGATTCCGAGTTTTAGAACCATGGTTACAGCATTGCTTCCTCAGAATTCTATACATGATTTAGTAATGAATGTTGCACATAGATAACAGAAAAAGCAATAAAACGAAATAGTTCAAAGTGATATGTGTATGCTCTTGTACCAGTATGTGAAACTTAGCAAAAACTTGCCCAAATCCTCACCTCTTGACTGATCTCCTGTACCAGTACTTTGCAAAATCTTGCCCAAAGCCTCACCTCTTGACTGATCCTCACTACCACCTGCTGTGGTTGGATTTTGCTCCCTATAAAAATTAATTCGTTGCATTGTTTCCATAAGAACCAGCATGTACACACAAACCACCTCGTCCAGTCCTCTTTCTTCACTCTTCCTGATCTATTAACCATGGTTCAGGAGTCATAACAAGTGAGTGGTACTGAATCATTAGGTTTCATAATCGGGTGATTCAAATTAGTAGAAATCCAGTTCCAGACTTGAGTTGCAAATGGGCATTCAAATAGTAGGTGAGTTGCTGTTTCACACATGACACACTTCAAATTACAATTTATTCTCCTCTTCTCCATGACATCATGGGTTAAAATTTTATGTTTCAGCATTAGATATGACCCACCTGAAAGCAAAGAAGGAACAATTGCCCATTTACCCAACAAAATTTTCATTTATTTCTTACTTTTTTCATCGAATCTTCAATTCTTTTATTTTCTATACAAATTAATAAGGGTATATTTATATCTAAAATTACAAAAAAAAATTGTTAGAAGAGCAATTTTAACAATTATTCGTCAATGTTGAATTTTACTGATCAATATATAGTATATATATTATCTCTAGTTGAATTAGATTTTATTAATATAAGTAAGCTAATTTCTATTTTTCCGCTGGTTATTTGTGGTGTGATTTTAAATGAATAATTCTGAACAATTGAGACCTTTTAGACTTTAGGGAATAACTCAGATGTTTATGTTTCTGACTTATTTTGATCAGGTTCAAATGGGGCACAAATTAGACTAATATGTTGTGCTAAACGGAATGAAATTTTGGGTTACCACCCCATGTGCATTTCCACTTACCTCATCTTATCCCCACTCCACTTACCCCCACTTTTAACCCTTGTCCCCTTCTACTCCACTTACTATTTTCTCTCGCTTTCTTAATTAAAATTAACATGTAGATAAATTTACACTACAAATTTAATTTTATGGATACCTTAATTAATATGTAGTGTAAAATAAAAAGTTTGTTTAATTTTTGTAGTGTAAATTTACTTTTTTTAAGTTTAAATTTACAATGTACATTAGTAAAATAGCTTAGTTAGTTAATTTTCTATAATTATTAAGTTTTTAAGAATTTAAATTTACAATGTAAATTAGTAAAATTTCTTAGTTATTTAATTTTCTATAATTATTAAGTTTTTTATAATTTAGATTTATTGTAACCTTTTACACATTAACATAATTAAACTACATTTTCAATAAATTTAATAATTACAGCAAAATAATTAATTATACAATTTTACTAATTTAGATTTTAATTTTCAACTCTGGTTAATAAAAAAACAAAAAAAATTAATAAAAAAAATAATAAGGTCATCGGGGAGTAACTTTCAACTCTAAGTTACATTGCAAATTTTGGTTACCGGGAAGTGTGTAAAAAAAAAAAAAGTTGGTGGTAATCGAAATAAAAATTCCGGTTACCATCTTTTGTAAATGTGCAAATTAGCCAAATTGGTGGTAACCGAAAAAAAATTCCGGTTACCGGCCGGGGAGTGCAAAATCGGTTACCGGGAGTGTAAAACAAAATTAAAAAAAAAAATTTGATGGTAACCGAAATAAATTTTTGGTTACCGGCAGTAAAAAATAAAGTTGGTGGTAACCGAAAATTATTTTCAGTTGTCGGGAGTTCAATTTTTTTATTATATGTGGGATCCTGAGGTGTGGCCTTTTGTACAAAGGGGTAACAAAATAAAAATTTCGGTTACCCACAAGGTAAATGAAATTTTTTCTCTGTTCTGATGGTTTTTGTAATTTGGGAAGTAATCAATCCGTTTCTTGATTTTTTTTTATTATTGATGTTTTATTAAAAAAGTCCCATCGTTTGCTTGTTTTTTGTTAGTGGTATACTTCATAATTTAGTACAGTACGTACTCCCAGCATGATTTTATTTGCCCCATGTGAGAAAACTCATCAAACATACAATCTTTAATTATGTTATTAATTTATCTCAAAGAAAAATAAAATTAAAAACATCAGTAATTAAATTAAAAATGCAAGCACACATGCATACAATAAATTTAATTTAAGAGAAAAGAATGCCAAATATGAAATTGGAATCTTGGAGGAGTAAAATATGCATTGACGATCGGAGTGCATGGCTCTATGAATAGTTAAATTTAAGTGAAGGCACATCTTTGCATAAGTTGCGGACCTCATCTTCCTTACCCTCATGGCCATTGTCAAACCACCGCAATGTTTGAAGGTTGGTTAGGTGTCGTAGCCCCTGAGGAACACACAATTCTTTACATCTCCAAATCCAGAGGTCTTTAAGAATGGGCATGGCCCCCTCCTCTATCTCCAAATCCTCTAGCACCGTAATTTCTAAAATCCACAATTTTTCTAATTGGTTGAAGCCTTTAGTTGAACATCTCATTTTTCGATTAGTTTTGGCTCCACGTAGCGTGAGACTCTTGAGGCAGTGTAGATTCTCCAGTTCCGGCATTACATCTTGCTGGAATTGGCAATTACTAATATTAAGATCAATGAGGTGAGGAGGTAGCATGATAACATCAATGGCCCTTTCATTAGGAGTCTCTAATACTAGAGATTGTAGATTCTGATAAAATGGGTAATCCCTCATATCAAATATGTCTCCTGGAATAGAACCGGTTAGGTTGAGAGAGATCAGGTTCTTTAATGTGCCAAGGAAATCGGCAACTACCATCCATGAACATGATTTGTGCTTTAACCATAATGTACGTAAATTGGGTAGATGAGGAAACCCAGTTTTCCATGATTCATTGGTAGTAACCTTTATAAGCGTTTGCAAAGTTGGTAGTTTTGTTGATGGTGGCAGTTCTGCAGCACGTAGTCCAGTGTTGACATGCCTCAGAGTCTTGATGTGCCACACATTATCAGGAAACTTATCTACGAATATTTCTGAACTTGCTGATAGAGAAATATCAAGAGTCTGTATGCACTTCATAGTGCCTATCACTTTCTCCAAGTATCTTTTCCCATACTTGTCATCTCGTCCAGTACACTTGTCACTTAGATTCCCCGGAAGCCTCAGATATCTTAACTGAGTTAATCCCTCAAACATTCCCACATTTATACTATCCATAGAGCAGTATTCAGTGCCTACCACTTTGAGCAGCTTTTGCTTAGAAATATCCGGCATGACTTTAGCATGAAAGCACAATAGAGTGCAGAGGTTTTGGTTCATCACGAGTTTATCACAATCTGGATGGTGAACTGCCACACGACGCACGCTACTCAAGCTTTGTTGATCACAATCTGGATGTGAATACACCACAAGAAAGTTGTCCTCCTTGGCTTTTTTAATAGCAAGATCCCGTAGGAGATCGTGAGTGCCGCAATATTCAATAGAGCCATCAAGAGATCTAGATTTTACTTCAATCAGGCTCCTGTTATATATACAATAAGAAATTTTATTTTAAACATACATGAACATCCAATTTGGAGTGTATATAAATATCTTAACTAAATTGTTGGGACTCACATTTTTCTAAGATAAGTAGTTAAATAAAGTACTGAATATGTATTATAACATTAACACTCATAAATTTCATAAATAAATTATTGGAGCTCCCATTTTTCTAAGGTAAGCAGTTAACACTCATAAATTATTGGAGCTCCCATTTTTCTAAAGTAAGTACTGATTATGTATTATAACATTAACACTCATAAATTTTGAGGACACTAAATATGTCATAAAGAAAAATATTTAGCTTGAAAACAATTCAGTTGGGAACTCTGTACATAACTTTGTACGTGCTGATTGCATTGCGCTTTATTTGTTTTTTCTCTCTTTTTTCCTTTTTGTTTCTCCTGTAGTGCTCCTTGTATTGGAATCCTATTGTATCCAAATGGTTTAGTATAGGCCTAAAGGTTTTTATGGATAAATAACTAAATTGGAACAAGCACTTGTACAATGATATTAACACGCTACACTAAAATGTGTAATACATTAAATGAATATGTAATACCTCTGCACGAGATCCTCCAAGTAACTCTCCGCGGTTTCTTCCAATGTTCTGTTCTCCTCTTGTGGTATGAAGCCCTCTGCAACCCACATTTGAAGTAAAGATTTGGCATAGATATTATGGTCTTCAGGAAATGCAGCGAA